>JAHLSL010013598.1:4192412-4262054 GCA_025920805.1 Petroica traversi | reverse complement strand
GCCCCGGGGTCGTGCCGTGCTCTGCCCTGGCCGCAGCTCGGAGCTGCGAAACAGCGCGTCCCCCAGAGTTTGGTTCTGGTAGTCTCGTGTGTGCTGGGTGTCTCGGAAAGCTTCTTCGCAGTTGTTTAGTTGTTGTGTCGCCGGAACGTCGGGGAGTCTAAAAACTATCACTGTAATTTCAGTTTTAGAGTGTTAACGTCAGGTGTGTGGCTTGGTAAAAGTGTGCTTTTTCAGGCGTTCAGGAAAGGGCATGTGTGCATGTACAGAACCTCGCTAAAGGTAAAATCTTTACCTTCCCCATTCACCCTTCTGTTCTTTTTTTTTTTTTTAATTGATATGTCCAGATCAGAAAACCAGTGCAAAGGCGTAATATGGTAGTTGAGATAAGGAGTCCTGAGTAAAGATCAGGCTTGTGTGCGCATTACGAGTTACTGTCTAACTGGCTTTAGCCTCTTCTGCTTACCTTGAGTTTAGAAACAGAGCCATGTACAAAACTGTTACAGTTGTAGGTAAGTTACATGCTAAATGTTGACTGTATTGATGCTTAAGTTTTAATTTATGTCTTGCAGGGGTTATCTTGACAACATTACAGCAATTGGACCCAGAACAGTTGGAAGTCCAGAAAATGAAGTTCTTGCAGTTAACTACCTCTTAGAACAAATTAGGGGAATAGAAAGAGAAAGCACAGATGCTCACAAAATATCTGTAGACATTCAGAGGCCCACGGGCTCCTTCAGCATTGACTTTTTAGGAGGATTTACGAGTTACTATGCAAACATAACCAATGTGGTCGTGAAGCTGGAACCTCGCCATGGAGCCGAGCATGCAGTGTTATCCAATTGCCACTTTGATTCCGTACCAAATACCCCGGGTAGGTCTCCATGTGTTACGTGAGCTGCAGAGCTTAGCTGATGGATTTCTCATACCAAGTAGCCACGTTAAAATACAGCATGTGTCAACTAGTCAACTTGATCTCAGTGAAATTCATTGTTTAGAGTGACAGGTTGATCCTGTTAAACTCAGGATTTCATTCTCACTTTCTGGTAGGCAGCAATTTACAGATGCTTATTTAGATTTCTGGAAGGTTTGGTTATATCTGCCCTTATTATTCACTGCTTATGCATATAGTTCATGTGCTGCTTCCACCCAGCATCCAGGTCTTTTCATACTCCTGTACTGATTTTATCCTTTCACAGGATGATGCTTTGTGCCAGAGACTATGCCCACCCCCACTAACCAGCCTGTTTTCCACTCCTTTTGCTGGTATCTCAGATTTGCACTCTGATATGCTTAAAACGTGCCAGGTTTTTTTTCTTTCCACATTCAAACCTTCTGTCTCAAAAGACTGTAGTGATCAAAGGCTGGGGTACTGTTGCCTTGGTAGTGTGAATATCTCTTACTGCTAGTTTGACTGTCACTGTTGTGTCATCTCTTATTCCTGTTCCCCTATACTTTGAAAATCTAATCCTGATAAATTATTACTGCAGCCAAGGTGAAAACTTCTTTGTAAATTTGTGGGTTTAACAAAGCCAGGAAGGTATGGATCTAAAATGCAATATTTGTTGTAACACTCAGCCACAGGTGTATGCCTGTTATTACAGTTGAAAAACACCCACAGATTGCACTCACCAACAGCGCAGCTTTTACTGGAGTTTCTTCATTTACATCCCACACAGTATTTTTTGTGGTGGTGAACCTTCTGTTCCTTAGAACATGTGACTAGTCTTCATTATTAAGGAAACAGTTAGCATTAGCTAGAGAAGCAAAGCTTTTGCTGGATTCTTTTCTGCCTTTTTTCTGTCCACAAATAATATACAGAACTTGTCTTTCTCCTCACTCACATTTGGGCAACATGAGTTTTTAAATCAAGCTTAATAAGTGCATGATCATTATACATGATCTGTGATTGGAGCATGCAGAGGTTCTAATTACTGTATGTATAGTCTGTGTATATCTACTAGACTTACAATATTTCACAAGCATAGTACTCTGATAATTAAAAATTGTTTTCAAATTAATGCCCTATGTAAATTGTATGTCAGTTTCTGTGGATTATAAAACAGGATTATGTTTACATCAATTATTTCTTTACAAATTTTTACTTTATTTTCTTTACTCAGACCCTAAAATATTTCACAGCCTTGCACAGAAGTACCAAAAAAATAAGAGTGGTTTCTGTAGGATTTTACAGCAGAGGAGCTAGAAATCAGCCTTTGTGCTGTTCTTAATCACAAAGCAACCATTACAGCAGCAAGGAGCTGCTCTGCCTTATGTTTTCTTAGTATGCCACTTGTACATTACCTAATCAAGAACCTTCTGTATTCTCTTCTTCTGTATTTCTCTAAGCTAATTGGTTACAGCCCTTTTTTTCTTTACCAAAAAGGTAGGCTTTTAACCAGAATCACCATGACTCAAAGATCAGTGAGTAGTACATGTGAAAATCAGATAATAAAATGTAATCTGCTTGTATATATAAGTATACAAAATGTGTGAAGCTAAACTCAATAAATCATTAGTTTTAAAAGCTTATGTTTCTTTTGAAGGAAAAAACATAAACTGTAGAGTCCTAAAACATCTCTTATTCTGATTCTACTACTCCTCAGTTTGTATGGCCTGTTTGTTTCTTTTCTGATGAACTTGACAGTCTTGAAACATCCTTGAAATTATCATTGCAGACATAATGTAGTTACTGTTGTCTGCCATAAAATCCTGTCAGTTTTGTTGTGTATGAAGTACTTGGGTATATTTTCTCTGCAAGTTTGCGTAATAGTCTGTGTCTACATGGCTGCTTTTATCAGGTGTAAATCTGTATGGCTCTTGAAGTCAAAAACTTTAGTTTTTCTTAACCTCACAGCAAGTCAAGTAGATTACTAACTTCACTGGAAACTGTACTTCTCTGCTGAGTTTTCAATACAGGATTTTAAATAAAATAACTCAGTGTAGCTAAGAACAGACTACTGATAAACTTTGATGGTAATTGAGGTCCCTTTCAACTCAGAATATTCTTTGATATTCTGTGAAATTAATGAAGATCTGTGACAATTAGGGCTTTAAATTAGGTATTTGAGTGGTGATCTATGGAAAGCTTTTGTCAGAACAGGGCAGTAATTTCTGAGAGGTAGAGGAGAGAATGGTGTTCTGGTAAGATTTCAAATTTATTTATTCCATGCAGTTTAACTAAAGCTAAAATCTAGATAAAGATTTATGTTTATATCAGGAATATGTCCTTTTCATAGCAGATATGTCTTAAGTTTTGCCTGGTGACAAGCTTTAGAAAAGCTGCTTTATTTTTTTCTTTTATGTGTAAATTGAACATTTTGAGCAGCTGGCAAGTGTACCTAAATAGCGTGTGAGCTTCATGTGTGCAACCCAGGCCCAAAGGAATGAGGTTTAAATTTCTGTTTTCTCCCAAGATTTATTCATTAGAGTGGGCTAGAGAGATGCTACAGCTTTCACTAAAGTGCAGGAAGTGGGAAAAGGGGAGACCTTGACTAAAAGATGGACGCTAAATCAAGATAAAAAACCCGTGGGGCATGGGAGAAGGTGAGAGATTGTAGTGTTGGATGAGGAACTCACAGAGAACAGACTACTGAGATTGGAGTGAAAGGGGTTTCTGCAAAGAAAGAAGGGTGGTAAAGAGCATGAAAATATTTTATTGTAATGTATAACTTACAAAGACTTTTAAAAGTGTGAATTCTGGTATTGTCTTAGCTTTATTTTACTTTGAGTTTTGGTGTCTTAATTGAATGCGTTGTAACAGTGTAGAGCAGTTTGGGGTGACTTGTGTAGGAATGTTTATTTTTAAAAATTTGAGTGTACTGTCAATGAAAATTACATCCTTATTTATTCATGTTTTATTTAGGAAAGCAGATAACGATCACATTCTTGCCTAGTAACCTGGTTAGTCTGCTTTTCTGGAACAGTAGTATTGGATCTGATATCTTGTAATTCACTTGTCCAACCTCTGAATTTAATTTTTTTCTTTCAGCTGTTGCTTTCAAACTACTATAGACAGAGGGTAAAAGCACTACCAGAAGATACACTAAAGGGTAACACAATTGTACTGCAGTTAGATTAGGTGACTGAAATAGCACAAACCGTTTTTCCTCTCTTATCTTTGTTGCAAATCTGTGCATTTGTTGTAAGCCTTACTATTTTGCTGATTATTTTAAGGTGCCAGTGATGATGCTGTTAGCTGTGCAGTGATGCTTGAAATACTTAACACACTTTCAAAATCATCAGAGTCCCTGCAGCATGCTGTCATATTCTTATTTAATGGTGCAGAAGAAAATATTTTGCAGGTGAGAATGTGCCAGAATTATAAATTATACATCAAAGCAGTATATTAAAACTCTTAACAAAGAAGAGATATGGCTTGTTTTAATCTCTTGAAATATTCATTAATTACATTAATTACCTGTCTTTTCTGAGGAAAATGTGTATGATTTCAAAGGGAAAAATATACTCGTATTAAGAATATTGTCTGTATTAGTTTAAGACTTGCATTTTTTTTTTGCATCTGTTTACATTATATGCAATCTTGAATGATGGAAAATAACATTTAAGCTTGTCTGGTAGATATTTGACCTATATTTTTTTGTTTTCCCATCAAGGCTAGTCATGGCTTCATTACACAACATGAGTGGGCCAAGTCAATCAGAGCTTTTATTAACCTGGAGGCAGCAGGTGTAGGAGGAAAAGAACTTGTTTTTCAAACAGGTATGAGCTTGCATTGTGTCTGATTTCTACACTAGGATAATTTGATAATAAATGATGCAGACTTGAAGGAATACTGAAAATTACTCATAAACAAAGGACAGGAGAACTTCTCTGCTCTTATCCCAGCCCTGTGCAGCTCTTAAGTTGTTCTCAGTCTTTGGATAGTTAAAGGCTAAAGCACTGCCACAGAAGTTGCCTCAGATGTGGGAAACCTGTGTCAGGCAGAATAACAGATGCTGTGTTTACCTTTTACATCAAGGTAAAAAGGAGAAAAACATTTGAATAGCACATATATCATAATACTCTTACTTTCATGTCTTCTGTTTATTTTTCACAGCAATTCTTTTAAATCTTTGCAGGGAGATGTTGGCATTAGAACTCCATCTCATGCTCAGGAAGCAGCGAAACTTCTGTATTTTGTGGGCTGTAGTTAGACTGTGCACCATCCTAGCTGTGCAGACTTGTACTGCTGAAGCTGCTTTGCTGTTTACTTGCACTCAGTGCTTTAGGGGGAGAGTTTTTTCTAAATAATAGTATTGATGTGTGATACGTACGTAATGGATTGGAAGCCTGGCTAAAGGTTGTGACTTCTTCATTAATGCTGGGTCTTTTTAGGATGTGGCTTATCCACTCTGCCACTGAACAAAGGAGGCAGCAGTGGCTTGGGTTTTTCTCCCAAGGTGTAGCTAATTCTCTCAAGTGTGAGTCATTCAGCCAACACAGTTGTACTTACTACATACTCTGTGGGGCAACAGTGTTAAATCTCCAGTGAGTTACTTTGCTTTGTTACTGTGAGAATGCATATCCTCACTGAAGTTCAGAAAATATTTTCGGTGAATTTTCTGTTTATCTTTTGTTAGGACCTGAGAACCCTTGGCTGGTGCAAGCGTATGTAGTTGCAGCCAAACATCCCTTTGCCTCTGTGGTGGCACAGGAAATATTTCAGAGTGGCATTATCCCAGCAGATACAGACTTCCGTATCTACAGGGATTTTGGCAATGTTCCAGGTATGTTATCAAAAGGCATGTCAATACACATTACATTAATGTAGGGACACTGTTCTGTGGTTGACTATGTGAACGTCCTCAAATTTGGTCTGTCTCCCACTGGGAGGGCATTTTCCTGCTCCCTTCCTAAGGAAAGAGCTTTTAGATTGAGTTTGTCATATGGTTGCTATGGATGTTTTTAGATGACTGGTGTTTTCCAGAAAGAAACTGCATGATAGAAATGTTTACTGTAAATCAGGAAAATACTTCAGGAATTAACAGTAATCTGTTAAATATTCTGTTTTGAAACATTTTGATACATAATGTTAATAACCTTCTTGCAGGAATGAAATGTCTGTGTCTAATGGATAAACCAAAATCATCTTCTTTAGAGATAGTGACATAGTCATTAATGCATTTTCATTACCCTTGGGTTTTGCTTGGTTGGGGGTTTTTAAATTGTTTTTGTGGTTTTTGCTTGTTGTTTTTGTTTGGTTGTTGTGGGTTGGTTTTTTTCTTACTGGTAGTGTTCTTCTGTTTGGGGAATTTCGTTAGTTTTTGGGGGGTTTTGGCAGGTTTTGTTAGGTTTTTTCCATGATCAAGGACAGGACAGAACCTTTTTAGTTTTGCTAATCTGTTTACAGGTTGCTGTCCTTTCTGTGGAGAATGAACAGCTGGAAGGAAATGTTCACTCAATGTGAACATTCAAAGGCTGTAAACTCTCATAAAGTCCTTGTTGTCCAGGACAGGTTGTCATTGCAGTCACTTTCAAGAAAAGTGATATTTCTGAATTGGTTGTTAATACAAAGCAGTTGTTCTGGCATATTCTGTACTGTTCTGAAGGACACTTCTAGCCTGAAAATAAAGTAGCTGATTTTGTACAATGCATTCTTTGTTCTGAATCATTCCTGGATGGTAAATGGTTTCTCACTGAGCTCTGAGGGTTTTGGTTTTTTTTTGCTAAACAAATAAAAATTAAATAATTGAGGAACAAACCAGTTTTTAAACTCCAATTTACCAAAAGTTGTGAGAATTCAGATTGCAGATAGCAACTTTTTGCATATGCTGCTGAACAGGTGAATGGGATACACAAAATGTACAACAGCAATGAGGCAGAATAACCTTTGGGTTTTGGTAAATACTTCTCTTTGTTTCAAAAAATTATTTGGACTTTGAAATGAAGAGTTTGCAGACCAACTCTCTGAAAAACTGTTTACACATTAGGAGTATAGAGCGTACACCTGGTATTTTGTGCAGGTGCTGTGTAATTGCACAGTGCATGTTTTCAGCATGAATATTTACTGAAGTTTTGCAAGTAAACATTTGACAAGCACTTTGTTCATCATTTCTGAAGCTGAGATGATCTCGTGTTTTCATGTGTTTCTCCAGTTGCATACAGATGATACGGGAATAAGTACATGTGAAAGAACATGTTTTAAAGCTGTTCTCTTCTAAAAGGCACTGGAAGTCCAGTTAGTCTTCTTTGTAGAAGGAAAACTAGTTCATCTCTGTGGACAATGCCTGGGATACAAAGTAGAGCAGCATTTTCTGTGAAGATACGGGAGGCTTTCCCATATTTATTTTGGAGTTTTAGGATTACTTAGATTTAAAAAATGCTTCTCTTTCTGTAGGAATCGATTTGGCTTTTATTGAAAATGGCTACATTTACCATACAGAATATGACACATCAGACAGAATTTTGACGGATTCCATTCAGAGAGCAGGTTGGTGTTTTAAGAATTCAGTAATTTAGCAAAGAGTGCTATTATAGCTGCTTTTTCATTTTGCTATAAGGCTACTATTGTGGTAAATTAATAGTTTTAATTACACACTTAGTACATACTGGTTGTGTTCTCAAGAACAAAGAATCAACTGAATACATACCTTTTAAATAAAAAGGAAATATGCTTGGTCAGCTTGGGAAGATAAACTTTATTTGCACCCAGTGACGTTAAGTAGATTCCACAGCTGCTTTTAAATCAAAGTTATTGTCTACCCATTGATACCTGATTGTTCAGTATTCTGTGTTCCTTTTATGTCACTAAGTCCTGTTATTGGTTAGTGTTTCTCATCAGAAGCTTTTGAGTAGGTTGGTGGCATAGAGACTGATCTGCCAACAGAGGTTTTAGTTGTTGGCTGAACGGAGCTCAGTCAGACTTACCTGAGAACACAAGACTAGGTAAATAGGATTTATTTTCTTCAACAGGTTGTGCACATAGCAGGCTACTTACAGACTGCAGTAAAGAAAATTACAAACACCTTTAATTTCCCAGGAAAAACTAACGTAATCCCAAATACCTCCAGGATTTTGACCATTCACTCTTGAAGCTATATAGAAGCCAGAGTAGATGACCAGCATGAATAAGGGTTTTTAATACTTCGTTGCACCAATTTAGCTGCAGGACAGAAAGTAGCACTTTCAAATTCCTATTGGAAAGATGATTTTAGTAGCTGTGATGGTTTTGTGTAGAACTTGTCCCACTAAATATATCACAGATTAAATTTTTAAAAAAATCTTAAAAAAGAAACAAACTTTACAGCCAGTAAGCACTTCTAATGGTCTAGTAAAAGCAAAATGAGATTGATTGTTCTCATTTGTTTACCTTTGTTTTGGCTGTACTATGTGGAAGGGAAAGGTGATTGGTGCCTGAAGGCTACAAAGGAAAATAATGGCCTTGTCTTTACAATCCTGTAGGGAAAGACAGGCAGGTGATTCATAGTCATGGAAACCTGGAGGGGTCACTTAGTGGTGAGGGGAAGGGGAGGAAGGTTAAGAAGTTAGAGGCTCTTCTATGGGTTAGCCTTCAAGTCCAGTGCTAAGTATCAGAATTGAAGAAGAGCTCATGGGCTGAAAGCCTGACAATTGCCTTCATTGCCATGGTGTCTAAGTGCTTGAGACTTTCCAGTATACTTATTTTGACAGCTGGATAGATTAACTCATGAAAATACTAATCTTTGTGTTGTCAAATACCAGTTTGAGAATAATCATTTGTGTATTTATGTCTTTGTTGAGGATATTTCTATATAATTTTTCAGAACAGTTGTACTAAAAATGATGTGTGGTAATTTATCAGCCTTGAAATAATTACATTGTGTATCTGCTGTTTTAATAGGTGACAATATTCTAGCTGTCCTAAAATACCTAGCTACATCAGAAAAGTTGGCTAAATCTTTTGAGTATCGACATGGAAATGTTGTGTTCTTTGATATACTTGGTTTATTTGTCCTGGCTTACCCTGCTCGTGTTGGCACAATTATGAACTATATTACGGCAGCAATTGCTTTTTTTTATTTAAGCAAAAAAGTATTACAGCCAAAACCCAGAGGTAAGTCTAGGTGGTTTTTGTTTTTTGTTTTTTTTTAATATTCCATTACTCTTTAGCAAATAGCAATTACTAGATGCAAAAATGTGGGTGAAAAAGTGTTTAGGCCATTATACCATTTTGTTAGGTAAACTCCAGAAATAAATTTTAGGTGTTCAGCATGCCACAGGAATTGCCTTGTGCTTAAATCTCTCATTTGAATATTTGAATATGATAGGCCTAGATGTCTAACATTTATGAATCATGATTTTGTCTCTTGCCATTTCTTGAAGGTTAAGATGAAATCTTTTAAAGATCTAGAAATTGAAAAAAAATTGGCTAGTATCCATATATTTTAAAAATTTTGTTAATTCAGATATGGTGTCAGAACTGTGATTCTTTAACACCTGTCTTTAGACCAAGTAAGAAAACAAAAAATGGGGAAAATGTCAGCAAAACTTCATAGTGTCAACCAATTTAAATCTAGTTAGACCTTCTTGGTATGTGTAGGAACATGCCTGTTTAAAAGAAAAAAGGCTTAAGAAAACACAGCCATCTCCTCCTCAAAATTCAGACATTTTTGGAGTAAGAAAATTTTACAAGAAAAGTAATTTTAATTTTTTGTTGGTGGGATTTTTGGAGGGAACGAAGAGGGGGACTTGTGGTTTTGGTTGGTTGGTTGGAAGGTTAGTTTGGTTTTGTGAGTTTTTGTTGGGGGGGAGAGTTTTTTTTAGTTTGGAGTTTTTGTTGTTGGTGGGTTTTTTTTGTTGTTGTTGTTGGGTTTCTTGTTGGGTTTTTGGAACTGTGGCTCCACCATCCCCTAGTAAAGCTTTTGCTATCAAAAAAGCTGTAATCTGCAAGATACATCAGTATTCTAGGAGTAAACCTTACAGTGGGGATGTGTGCAATAGATGTGCAAAGAAATAGGCTAAGTATTACAAACTGTGCTGTTAAGGTGTCTTCACAGAGTACCCCTTTATTTTGGTCATTAAAATGGGGTAATTAAAATTTTGATGATGGTCTGCAGTAGAATATAAAAGTGTTGAGTGAAACTTCTTTTTTCTTCTTCAAAGCTGTTCATAACCTGAAGAAGTTACTCACTGCATTCAGCTTAACCCTGACGAGCTGGGTGTGCACACTGGTGGCAGTCCTCATGGTGGCAATGTTTGTCTCCATCATTGGAAGAGCTCTCTCCTGGTACACCCATTTCTATGTCTCTGTGTCTCTCTATGGCACTGCAGCTGCAGCTGTGCTCATTCTTGTGCACATGCTAGCCAAGAAGTTCTTCTACAAGGTGGGCAAGACTTTGTTGTTGTTGTTGAATGAGGTGTTTAATCTGTGGAAGGCCTACCTTTTGTGCTGATTAAAAAATAGCAAAAAGTTTCCAGTATTGAAAGTATTACTTTAAATCCTTCCTCTAAACATAGGGATTGTTCTCCTAAATCAGAGAGGTAAGAGCTGTGTGACTTATGGCAACTTTGACCTTTAGGAGATGTTTCAGAAAAAAGGCAGGAGCCTTTCTGACTTAGGTCTCAACAGCCCCAGGCAGTGCCACAGGCTGGGGCAGAGGGGCTGCAAAGCTGCCCTCAGGAAAAGGACCTGGGGGTGCCGGTGACAGTGACTGAACATGAGCCAGGGTGTGCCCAGGTGGCCAAGAAGGCCAATGGCATCCTGGCCCGGATCAGCAATGGTGTGGCAGCAGGAGCAGGGCAGGAATTGTTTCTCTTTACTTGGTACTGGTGAGGCCACACCTCAAATCCTGTGTCCAGTTTCAGGCCACTCACTACAGGAAAGACACTGTTGGGCTGGAGCAAGACCAGAGAAGGGCAGTGGAGCTGGTGAAGGGTCTGGAGCACCAGTCCTCTCAGGAGCAGCTGATGGAGTTGGAGTTGTTTAGGCTGGAGAAAAGGAGACTCAGGGGAACCTTATCACTCTCTACAACTGCCCGAAAGGAGGGTGTAGCCAGGTGGGGTTTGGTCTCTTCTCCCAGGCAACTGGTGAAAGGACACAAGGAAATGGCCGCAAGTTATGCCAGGGAAGGTTCAGGTTAGATATTATGAGTAAGTTCTTTATGGAAAGGATTATCAAGCTCTCAAACTGACTGCCCAGGGAAGGAGTTGAGTCACCATCTCTGGAGTATTTAAAAGATGTTTAGATGTGGCACTTAGGGACATGGTTTACCGGTGGCCTTGGCAGTGCAAGGCTTAGGTTGGACTCAAATAATCTCAAAGGTATTTTCCAACCTGAACAATTCCGTGAGTATTCTGATTTGTAGTTGTTTTGACCACAGCTGGCGATGGAACAGAGCTCTTGATTGTCTGAGTTCTTCTCTGCAGTAGGTGAAAGTCATTTAGGCCCCTGCAGGATTCAGTGAGGTTTTGGTGTGTGCTACTTTTTCATTGTTGTCATTTGTCATGGTTCCTTATCTGTCTACCTGTCTTGCTTAGGATTCTTTTTTATAGATTAACTAATGCGATTTAACTTGTGTAATAATTGCATCATTATAGGTGATGGCAGTCCCATATGGTTTTGTATTAAATCCAAATAGTCTTGAGGTATCTGATAGATGACACTCTTCCAGCCATCTAGGAGATGACTACTCAGGCCTTCTAGGTTTTAGGTGCAATAATGTTTAGTCATTCTGCTTGCTCTTACCTTCTCAGCCATTTGGGTGGATTTTGGACAAGGGAGTTTAAGAAGCTTTAGTTGTCAGACAAATACAAATGCTTGAAAAAGTTTTAAGAACTTCATGACATTGGATTGTATGAAAAGTTCTGAGTGGATCCATCATGTCTTCTTCTGGCAGTTGGTTTAAAAATTTTCTTTGGGGAAGGGGAGTGTTAACTGGTACATGTATGTTACCAAATACGTGTATTTGGAGTTTTCCCTTTGTGGAAAAGATGAGCCATTTATAAAACACATGCTATGTTACAATTTTCCAGTCTTCTGGATGAGCTGGCTGATACTTCCATTAGCTATTAAGACATTTCAGGCTCTGAATCTATTTAATGCCTACTGATTGCCTAATCATCAGATCAGCTCTCTGAAAATCAGAAGTATTGCATGCTGTAGCTTGCCCCACACTGTACAGTTAATGTTTCTTTTGTAACTTGAATTTTGTTTAAAAGTTGCATAAAAATTTTAGAAGCTGATCTCTTAGTTGGCTATCAGAGGCAGTGCCTACTCATGGCTCAAGAGCTTGTAAGTTGGTAAGCTTTATGTTTTGAAACAGGTTTGGCAACTTGTATGTTTCTTCACACTCCTGTTGTTACTTCTCACCCCAAAACTGAAGTTGGTGCTTTCTGATAACCATTGTTCATGCAAGCAGTCCCTCTTGCTACTAGCAGGGTTTGCAGTTAGGAATCTTGCGCTGAAAACACTGCAGCATTGCCCATGTAATTAAAAAAAAAACAAAACCAAAGCAAATCACATTTTGATAGCTAAATTTCTTTTTTTTTTTCCCTCTGAAACATATCTGGTGTTGTCTCACCTGTCTTTTATTTAAAACAAATAACATATTTTAATAAGCAGACGTCAGAAGTGACAGCTTGAAGTGACAGCGTGAGTTAAAAAGGCACCAATATAATACTTTTGCACTAATAACAGTGCTGATGTAAGAAGTCTGTTAACAGTTGATCAAAACCAAGTTTACATTCTCAGGAGGTACAGATAATATTTACACCCCTCAGTATTACGTAATTTTTTAGTATGCTGTGTTACTTTTTTTTTAAAGGCCTTTCTGTCTATAACACTAGCCTTGGGTACTGTTTTGTATTGTCTTTTGTACATTCCCTTCCTCCCTCTGCCCCAGCCTGTGTAATCTCTTTTTCAAGTTACGTCAGCAGATTTAGAAAACTAATAAAAAAAATACACTGTCATGGGTAATTCTGTATGGTAAGAGAATGGTGAGATGATGCTTGTCAGAATTGTTTTGCCCAGGGAAATTACATTATATCCATATTCCGTATACAAGGAATATGGATGTTTGTAGTGTTCTCATGAGATAGAATCTGTGGAATGTGCACAGTAATGAAATGAATTTACCTTCTTTTTGTTACAGAATGTGAATGAGCAGTACCTGGGAGATGTTTTTTTTGATGCCTCATTGCTGATTTGGTCAATAGCATTGGCTGGGATGACTCAGATGGGCCTTTGCTCAGCATTCATTTGTACATTATGGGTAGCATTTCCTTTACTCACTAAGCTGATGATCCACAAGGAATTCAGCCAAAAAGGTATGGATTTGGAGGGGCAGAAATTGTATTTCAAACTTCCACCCCTACTCTTACCTAAGCAAAAGAAATTGCAGACATTTACTTGGATAGTCAAATTAACTAAGTCACATTTTTGTAATGGAAAATGTGTTCTTGAACTAAAGACAGTTTGAAAGTGTGAGAAGCTTTAAAAACATATACTGAAAAACATCCCCTGTCTCAGGTTAAAAGAACAGTATGTGATATTTGTAGAATGCTTGGACAGAAAACCTGTTAAATTTTTTTGCTAATACAAGGTTAATTTTGTGTTGGTTTTGAAAACTGTACTAGTGTTGGCTGTGCAAAATGAGATCGCATTCCCATATCCATGTTAGGGATGAGGACCAGCATTATTGTGTATTGGACCTTGCAGCAGTATTGTGGATGCATTAGTAAAGCTGTGTGTTTATGTCCTTTTAAAGCTTCCATTTTTTTTGTCTTTTGCTTTTTTCCAAAGGTGCCACAATGAAGTTCATTGTAATGTACTTGCTGGGGATGTTTGTTCCCTATCTGTATATGCTTTATCTTAGCTGGACTGTATTTGAAATGTTTACACCTGTCATGGGACGAAGTGGTTCAGAAATTCCACCAGATATGGTGCTGGCAGGGTTTATTGTGATCTTCACTATGATCCTATCTTCCTATTTTGTAAGTAGAATTTGTAAATGTTTAATACCCTTAAACTTTCTCTACAGTTTAGAGTAAGAAAGGTTTTGTAATTGATACTAGAAGTTAGTGATAATTTGACAATATATTAAATGGAACAGGAAAGTTCTAGAATATATATCAAAAGTTGCCACGTTTTTGTTAGTCAAAGAAAGGTCTTTGAAGCAGAGCTTATATTGCTCTCCGATGATGTAGTAAAGATTGACATAAAATAAAAAATGTAATGCTGAATTTTGAGGAGAGATTCATTTTAGGTGTAATACGTGACTGAGCAATACATGTACAAACTTCAAAAGGAATACTGAGGTTTGTAAGCTTTTTTTTTTTTGCTGCCATAGCACCTGAAAAGATTCTGGGAGGTTTTTGTTGGCAGATGTTTTAAAAACAGGAAAATTTTGAAAGCTCCAGGAAACACTGACTCTGTTCCTTTTTTATGAAATAAATCAGCTTAAAAATCCTAGTTTTAAATACCAAGATGAAAAGAAAGTGTCTTGTATGAGGTGGTACTTGCAATTATGTATTTTTAATGTAACTTCAGTTGCATAATTGAATTTCAGAGTTATACAAGCAGTATCTTATATTTAAGTGTTGCAGTTTTATAACTGGACTTTTTTTTTATTCTCTAGATTAACTTCATTTACCTTGTCAAAAGTACAAAAACGACGCTAGTAACTCTAACTACTGTGTTTGTAGTCACTCTGATTCTCGTTTGTAGTGGAATCTTCTTTCCTTACAGTTCTGATGCAGCTAATCCAAAGCCTAAGCGAGTCTTTCTCCAGGTAAGAAAAGCTTTGCATGTTGTATTGCCTCTTTTGGTTGCAAGAGTGTTTGGTTTTTTCAGGGCTTAATACTCCGTTTCTTTCTTGTTTTTAAAGCTCTCATGATTGTTTCTCGATTTGAAATGATTGCTCATGTTTCCCTTGTTCAGTCTCAGTGTTCAGCTCATCTGTGTCAGAAGAGTAGGGTGTTTTAGGGGGTTTTAGGTGGACAAATGTGTCAGCAATGGTAATTTAAAGAGTGCATGTGCTAAAACAGTAATTTTCTGATTGTGTTTTTATAATATGTTTCTCTATCTGAGATTAATGCACTAAATTCGAAAGTACTCAGATGCGTGTACAGTGCATACCAAAAATGCTGTAGACCTTAAGGATTCACACAGAGAATATTTCAGAATCAGCTCTAACTCTTGCAAACTCCAGAGGCTCCATCATCTTATGTCTTGGTTGTTTTTTTTTCTTCTAGCACACAAGCAGAAGATTTCATGATCTAGATGGAAACGTGATTAAAAGTGACTCTGGTATATGGATTAATGGGTTTGATTATAATGGAATATCTCACATAACTCCCCATGTACCTGAAATCAATGAAACCATTAGAACTCCATGTGAGGAGCAGGCTCCCTTCTGTGGCCTTCCTTGGATTCTGCCAGTGCATTTCATGTTCCGGTTCGTGTGGACTCTGCTTCACTTGAGCACTTTCAGTAAAGTACAGGGGTCATGTATGCAATTTCACTTACATAAGGGAAGCAAAACTAAGGATAATCTTGGTCTAAAAGTAAATATTCCTTCTTCTTCAGAAGACAGAGTCTGTCTGGATGTCTGTGTCTTCTGCCACAGTCTCTTCAAGAGATTTATGGCTCTGTTGCAGGAGCTGTAGAAGTTGATGTGGGGAAAATAGATTTAAGCACCAGTGGAGAAAAAGGTGGAGCCCTCTTAAAGGGCAGTTCAGAGTAGGAGGAGATGTGTCTCCTGCCTTCTTCCCTCCTTAACCACAGCTGACAGCCGGGGATGTCTAGAGTAGCAGGTCCCCATAGCTGCTGTGGCTGTTTCTCATGCCCTCAAAAATCTTGAGAGCAAAAGTTGAGCCATTTGAAGGTGAAAATATTATCACTCATTTGTTTTGTAAATTAAGGCAGATGAAAGTAATGAATTAATATCCTGGTGACTATTTTTCTGTTAATATGCCCTTTAAATATTTGTCTGGCCATAAGCTAATTTTACCTGCCTTCTGCTAGAATCAACACCTTTTTGAGTATTTCATGGAGTAGCAGGACAATCAGGTGTACTATACAGAAACTTGTTGTCTTCTGATGTTTAGTACCTCAGAGTGTTGGATTGAGAATAACTTGAAACTTTTTTTTCTCCACAGGAAAAACTGGTATCTTCCCGCTCCAGAAATTTTGCCAAGAAGCCCCATTCAGTTTAAACTTCTGTCCAAGGAGCTGATGCCTTGGAACTCCGTGAGGTTAAGCTTTGAAGTATCTGGTGAGTGACTGAAGCATCTGGTTTATGATTTGTGTTTATTTTTATGCCCATAATAAATCAGGCTTTGACTCCAGTACTGCAGGTTCTAGTGCCATTCCCAAGGTGGTGAGCTTTATGAGATTTGCATGAATTAATTCAGTTCCATGGCATAGTAGATGCTGTGAGTGGTGTCTTGCAGTTCCTATTTCTGGGACTGATAACCTCATCTGTTTTGAGTGAGTCTTGATTGTTTTACAGCAGGTCCTTCCTAAGTTGCATCTTACAGCACTTTATGTTAGTATATATAAGACTATATTATATTAATTATTATAAAATGTCCTATATTCCTATGTTAGGTCATCATCTCACTTGTCCCGATGTTTAGAAAAAATTGATGCATCCTCTGTAGGGAAGACATTTCTGTCATGCTTTGGAAGACATGAACAGCATTTCAGGGATGACGTGCTGTCCCTTGGGAAGGCAGGTGGTTGCTGTGCCTCTGCCCGGTGACACGTGTGACACATCTCTGTCCCCACAGGCCCGAGCCACATGTCCCTGTACGCGCGGCCGCGCGCGGGCTCCGCGCTGTCCCGCTGGTCCCTGGGGGATGGAATGCCAGTCCCCAGCCTCGGGGGAGACTACTTTGTGTTCTACTCCCGAGGGCTGCAGGCAGCTCCCTGGCGCTTCTGGCTCGAGCTGACGGTGAGTGCAGCACCACTGGAAACCTGGCAGTGCCTTGGGCCACCCTCTTCCCACCATGGCTGCGTTCCTGAGTGAAAAGTGTCACAGTAACTTCCTACTTCGCTTTATTTGGTGGATCTTAGTTCTCGTATCCCTCTTTTCATATAACAGCTTTATAGATCAGCTCCCATGTGTTCTCCACCAACTTGACAAACAGCCAAGGGAAAAATATTTCTCTTGTGCATGGTCTTTGATCATAAGTTTGGATTTCTCTGATCTTAACCTCACAGTTTTTGAAGTTTTTTCTCTACTACTGTTATTTCAGAGTTGATTTTTATTATTATGAGTAGTTCCCTTTTCCTTTCTGTTCCCTTGTTTGCTTGGTTTTGGGAAATTACAGAGTCCTTGGTGGAAAAATTACCTGTCTTGAAACTGGGGAGAGTTGTAAAAGCTTTGTTTATTAAATTTTCTTTTATATTATTTTCAGCTGGAAGCAAGGCTGTCAGCCTTGCTGTTTCAGTGGACTTGTGATCTGTGTCCCCACCCTTCTAAATTGCAAAGGAGTAATTTTTTGCATCTGTATGTTTTTACTGTAGGTTTAAGAGTGTCTTATGCTTCAAGTAAATACTACGAGTGTCTTTGAAAGTTCCCTTATTCCTTTCTGCACCAGGCAGTCTAAACACAAGTAATCCTCAAATAGTAAGAGTGGAGAGTGGAAATAAGGCACTCTGGAGTATCAAGTATGACAAGCCTGGCAAAACTGATAGAGGCAAAGCTAGGCAGAAGGGGCTATATATCCTCAGGATCTGCCATAAAAGGATCAGTGTAAATACTGCCTTGGAGTCCATATCTTGATTTGTCAGCATAACAGACAGATACAAACTTTGAAGTTAGAGCATGTGGAAGCTGTGTAACACATCAGAGGCACTGTGAACTAAACATCTGGTTGCCAGTTCATTTCAAATTGAACTCCTCATGTAATCAAACTGATATGTTGAAGATAAAAGTATTTTAACATAAAAGACAAAGAACTGCAGGATGAATTTTGTTGCATAGATGCTGTCTGTAGAAAAGTGCATCTGAATTGATCTTGTGTTCAAAAGTCACGAACAATCATAAAGACTGTTGTCCTTTTCTCACTTTCAGGTCCCAGAAAAGCATTCTGATGGAATACTCTCCCTTGCCATAGCAGCTCATTACTTTTTTGGGGAAGATCAAAAGTCACCTCAACTCTATGCCTTACTGGAGAGGTTTCCAAACTGGACGTTTTCTTCTGGCTGGTCCTGTACTTATGACCTTTTTGTCTTTTAATTTTGACAGCAATGCTGCAGGGCTGGTAGGGTTGTCTCTGACACGGAATACTCTTGTGGCAAGCACTTTCTAACAAGATGCCAGAGACTTCAGCAAGAATTTAAAATACTTCAACAAAGGGTGTTTTTTTTGGCAGTTTGACTATTTAAAGACTACTGCTGTCTTGGGGATATAATGATACTTTTCTGTCAACATGAATGCAGTTCATCTTGGCTCTTCCACTGAAGTGGCAGTTTGGCTATTGGGTTTCTTAAAATGAAAACTGCACTTGACGAGGTAATGTTAGCATAATAAATGGTGGCAGTTGTAATGGAAGGGCTTCATGGAATTATTTTGATGCTGTGTAAAATACAACCCCACTTCACAGATATGTGGGGTATCACCTACCAATCCTATCCGTCCTATTCAAGTCAGATCTTCAGCTGAAAGATGTTTGTTCCTGTGGGAGCAGGGCAGAGGTGGCAAAGTCCTGAGCATTGCTTTTGTCACAGGATGAAGTCACTGAAGGCTGTTGTACTTGTGTAGGTTGCTTTGAGTCCTTGGAAAATGCACAATGCAGAGAAATCAATATTACAATGGAATGCGGTGACTGTGTATCCAAATTGTATGTTTCTGTTAAAAAACTGAGTTCTGTCCCCTTTCCTGTCTCTTTGGTGTTACAGCATGAGTGGCTAAGTTCAACCTAACTACCATCTTGTGGTTTTGTTCCTATTGGGATCTTTCACTATCAGCACATGAGCATGTGACTTGCTCTCTCATATGTAAGAGTGCTAAATCTGCACTTCTTTAAGTGGATATTTTATAATTAATCTACTCTAAATTTAAACTTACCTTCCAATTTATTAGAATTGGCTAATTTTGGTATCTCCTCTGGAGAGATTTTTGGTAGTGTGTCAGTATTGCACTTGCTAATACCTTTTACTCTTTCTTAAAATAAGATTCCCTTTCCATAAGGAAAAGCACCTAAAAGAGTAATCTTAAAAAGATGTCTGATATTCTGGATTACTCTTACTTTATTTTCACAGGATGGATTTTATAAATGACTGTGTTTTAGAGCATCTCCCAATTTTAATTGACAAGCTTTGAAATCAGAAGCTATTGACCTCTTTTTTTTATACTTACCAGGTTTTTGGGTTTTTTAGTGCAGTGGTTAATAATTACGCGTAATTTCTGAAATTCAAAGAACCTGGCCTATCTGAAGGAACTTCATGCTTTCTTCCAAATTATATATAAAACATTTGGCTGTATCAATACTATGCTACAAATTTAAGTGGTTTTTGTCATCTCATGAGTATTGCCTAATGTCATGCATAGTAGATTTTGTGCAGGCATCATCATTTTGAGTAGGAACATTCTAGTACTGGTAAGTTTGCAGGGCGCTTGAAAGAAAATTATGTGACAGTTAATTTGTGTAAGCTGTGATGGATAACAACTTTCGAGTCAGGTATGTTTCCTTTGGATTGTTCTGTAACTGTCTGTAATTGTGGAAAAAACCGGTGTCATTGGTTGCAAGGGACATTAACAAAGATTGTCAACTCACTCATGGACTGGGGTAAGGGGTTTAATTATTGTAATCAGAATGAACTGGCCATCAGTATCTTAAAACCTGTGGGTATATACATTAATGTGCATTAATCATCACTCACTTGATTGTATCTGATTTGAAACCACAATCCCTATAATATTTAAAAGTGCTATTAGTGATTTGAAAATCAGAGTTATGAACTAAAACTCCTGTGTCTTGAATCTCAACGAATGTGTTGTACTGTACTCTAGCTGATGCACAGCTAGTTAACTAAAGCTGCACTGATATTTACTATCCTCCTCAGTTCTGATTTTTTGTATTTTGCCTCTGATTTAAAGCTTTGAAAGTGCTGTGTGAAGAATTCATACTGGGAGCCAAAAATATAAAAATGCCTGTTGGCAGTTTCTGCAACTTTAAGTGAAGCAATAACTTCTACTGTCTCAGGATTTAATCCTTGTTAAATAATTTAATTATGAGGTATGTCTGGTTTGTTGCAAATTTCTGTCTTTGTAAATAAAAGCAAAACTTGATTGGTGAAACTTGATTTCTAGCATGATTAAAGGCATATTTGCATTGTTTTCATTCATTGCAGTAATGTTTTACTTGAGCTTGGGGTAGAAATAATACAAAGGTGCTGGTTTAGACAGCTGTTAGAGCTGTGTGGAAGATAAGCTTGGCCAAAGAACACAAAAATTATCAGAATAAAGTTAAAACGGGAGTCCTGGCCAGCTGGAGAAGGAAGGTAGTTTTTAAAATCAGATGTAATACAGAGGAGTCACTGGTAGCCACACTAAGTATTCTTGGCAAATTTGATGGTTGAGACAGATTTATTGTTGATCACAGACAAAAAAAACCAAACCAACCAGGATGGAGGAATTTGCTGTTTGTGTCCATCTGCTTCCCCATTCAAGTACAAGCAGATGAGTCTGCTGCTACTGTGGGATTTGATTTCTCCTGAAAAAGCATTCTCTGTCTTAATCTTTGAACAGTATAAAATGCAAGCAGCTGGTAACTTTGAGGACACAAGAGCACATAGTAGAAACATTTATTCCTACTGGAGGCTGTAGACAGTTGATTAGAATTAGCCTATGCTCATCTGAAACAATTTACATCCATGGCATTTTTAAATTGCTTTCTTCCCTTCTTCCCTCATTTTGATGGCCTTGAGAAACTGCTATGTTCTCTATTAAAAGACATACTTCAGAAGCTCTCTGAGTGTTAAGCACTTTATCAATTTAAGCAAAGGAGGCCTCTCCGTGTTGTGGTTATACAATCTAGTGCATCATTGCAGTGTGTCACCATATCTTCAAGATTGTCTGTCAAGCAGAAGTATGCATTTGAGGAAATAAAGTGTTGGATAGGTGTAATGAACAGGAACATTCCGCTATCGTACACAAATTGACAGATTGTTGAGCTGAGCGGGGTTGTTCTGTGCTAGTAAGATCTGTCTTTAATGTCTGTCAGTCTAGGTTGGATTGCAGTCCTGGAAAAACACTAATCAAATAGACAAGATCTAACAAGTCTATACAGAGCTAGTTGTAGCAGGTGGGACTTAGCTGAAGAACAGTTGGTATGCATGGCAAAGTTGCTCCAGATTAGGTTTAGCTCCCTTGGGAGCTAAACCTAATCTGACTTTTGATAATTGTCTGGAAGGGACCTGCAGGATGACCCATCTTAGAATTTGATATGTGGTCTTGGTGGAGAATGGTAGGAAGACATGAAAGATCAGTAAACCTACTTCTGTGGTTCTTGTCAATTTATGTAACTATGGCTTCCATTTTGAAGTCAGAACGTTCATTCTCAGCCTTCATGAAAATCCCTTCCAGGCTTGGGGAATAAATTGATCCTAGAAGTTAGCGAGGCCCCTCTTTTCACTGCAGAAGAGTTTATGTTGGGCTCTTCATGGTTCTGTCAAAGTTGTGGGTGCAGCTTGAGAACACAGCATTAAAGCAGAGCAGGAAGTATGAGCCAGTTCAGGGAGATCTAGAGACTGCTGTCTGTATTTCAAGCAGGATGTCAAGCATCACTGGTCCTTAGCAACATTTTACTTTAAAAGTCAGTTTCAGAAAGCTGAAAGAATCAGTCTTAAAAACTAGCAGTAACTAATCTAAAAAGGAGCAGTTCTTTTTCAATCTGTCCTGAGAATGGAACAAACGAAAGCTTCAAAGTCAGGAAGTATTACAGGTGAGTTTAAGTAACCTTAGAAAGCTGCCCATGCAGAGTTCATGTGGAGATGTTCAGGGGAGGGGGTTGTGGTTTGTTCAGTTTGGGTGGTTTTTGTGTTTTGTTTTGAAGTTTTTGTTTTGTGTTGTTTGAGGTTTTCTTGGTTTTATTCTTTCGTGTTAGGGTTTTTTGGGGGGTTGAATTTTTTTTATAGGCAACAGTAACTTGAAATTAGGGAAGAGTAGTTAGAGGCCTTGTATCTGCTGTGAATTAGCTTCAGGCTCCAGCTGTGGATTAAAGTCTTCTCTCAGTGCTCTTTGAATAAGTAAACCAAAGGAGTTTCCTATTTCTGGGGCCACATGATAAACAGAACAGTCAACAAGTTGATATCTCTCTTTTCTATGCTTAAAACACTGGGATGGCTTACACTCATCACCCTACACTGCCATTCCTGTCACTGCTTGTGTCAACAGTCTTGAGCTCCAGGATAGGAAACAGCTGAGAGAGTAAGTTGTGTCTGAGCCTTTATTTCCCCCCTTACTCGGGGGAGATCCATCCTTCAGTTGAAGCCAGCTTACCACCCTCAGCAAGTTACCAATCATCTTTGGTATCTTTATAGCTATGGACAACTTCACCCCTCAGTTTATTATGAGAAGGACCTCCTTTGTATAGGTTCTGGCTAGATCATGAATTCAAGTATTCCTGTTTACTTATCAGTGTTTCTCACACCTCTAGCTTACAGACACTTCAGCTCTAAAACCATTTGAACTGGTTTCTTTGACCTAAAACACACTGAGGAAAAATTACGTTACTTGGGTTGACCAAAGTGATTGTGAAAAATTATCTTCAGAAACGCATCTTGATTCAAGCAGTTTTGCAAGTATACCCAGTGTGAAAGGATCTGTTAAACTGGTAGCAAGGAATATAGAGTATTGTTGCTGTCTTCCTGAGGCTGTTAGTTTTTCACAGGATGAGAAACAGAAAGAGAAAACTTGATGATAGCAAATTGTTGTGAAGGAGGAAATCTGACATCAGCCAGTTTTATGTGAGCAAGATACATAAAGTGAAAAGAGTGTCAACATGTTGAAATTCCTGAAAAAGATGTTGATCCTCAACTGGTTGAGTGGCCTGTTTTTCCTATCTTTAGTTAAATAGTGCAGATTTGTAGATTAATAAACCTTTAGGGGTGGATTAACTCTGGCTAGGTGGTGGGTACCTACCAAACTGCTCTCTGACATCCTCCCCTCAGCAGACGAGGAGGAGAAAACAGGATGACAAAATTTCATGGACTGAGACAGGGACATTATACCGTTACAACAGGTGAAATAAACTGGCCTTAGGAAAATTAATTTATTACCAATTAAAATAACAAACACTTTTCCCCAACCTCCCCATCCTCAGATTCACTCTTACACCTTCTCTCCCACAGTGGTGTAGAAGAAGTGGGGAGGTCAGTTAAGTGTCAGTCCACAACATTTCCTCTCTGCTTCCTTCCTCTCCTCACTATTGCCTTACAAAAATACAGGATCCACTCTATGGAATAGTGTCTCTCATAAACTGCTTCAAAGTGGGTCCTGCTCTTGCTAGGGTGGTCCTTCAGGAAGAGACTGTTCCAGCATGAATTCCCCGCGGGCCGTAATTCCTGCCAGAAACCTGCTCTTGCATGGGCTCTTTGGGCTTCCTTCAGGACTCATTATCCACCTGCTTAGTGCAGGTGTTCCCAGGCTGCCAGTGTGGGTATCTGCTCCAGCGTGCTCCACAGCGGGCTGCAGGGGAACATCCTGCTTCCCCACAGTCTAAAAGGAGTGAGCTGCTGAGCAGTACCACAGCAGAAGATGCCAATAGCAAGAAGCATTTAATGTCTGTGTTTACTTGCACAGAGCCACAGGCTGCAGGGAATCTCTCCAGTGCCTGGAACACTTCTTCCTGCTCCTCCTTTAAGGGCCTGGCTCCCTGCAGGACTATTCCTCGCTCATCTCCCACAGCATTTTTTACTCCTTGTTAAATACATTAACAAAGGGTAAAAAAATCCCAGTGTGGCTGACAGGCTTCCCTGTGTCTGTTGGAACTGGCTCTGCCTGACAGCCCCCTTGGTACCACACCCTTGCACCTAAACCCAGTACACCTCTTTTCACAGCAGTAGGTGGATGTAACTTCAAAGATGCACTAATAAGATAAAGGCTTGATTCCTTCATCCTGTAAAGAACAAGCCAGAGGAGTATAAAAAACAATCTTCATCAGGTGGTTTCTCTCTAAGATGGCCTGGCTGAATGGCTTGAAGTCAGAAATGGCTATTTTTCACAGGAGTAACTTCAAGTAAAGTTGAATACATTTGTCTTTTAATTACAAGTATAACAGCAGTGAAATCAAAATACAAAATTAGCACGTAAAATTTGCATAGAGATAATTACTACTAAAGAAGTACAAACTTCTAAAATTTCACAACTAAAAAGATTTACCTGCTAAATAACAGTAGCACAGTAGTAAGATATGAATATTAAGAATGTTAATATATCAATTAATGTATGGTTTTACTTGCACAGAGCCAAAACCTGAACAGCAGAATGCTGACCAGAATGGGCTTGACTTACATCATTACCACAGAACCACAGAAAAATATTAACTTGAAGCACAGTTTTTATTTCTTTTAACATAGATTAAGCAGGTTTCTTTATAATAAAAAAAGCTTTAAGTATTATCCCCTTAAAACAATAATGAATTTTGACGTCAGGTCACAACAGGCTTGTAGGTATGATAGACATTATCTGTAACCAGTAGCTACAATGCAGAATAAGCTTAATGCTGGGACTCAGACTGAGCTTCTTTCCTCTTCAGTCTCAGTTTCAACTCTTAAAATGAAGTTCAAGTTGCATTCATTAATAGCTCCAGCTTTCCAAGTAATACTCGCAATTATTGCACTTGTACTGGTTGTATTGGCTTAGTAAAGCCATTCTAAAGCAACAGTTTAATATCTGTACATTTTAAAGCACTTGATCTTATCTACAAAGGAAATAAAGACGATGAAACCACAATTCTTTTAAAACTTAATTGTGAATAGTCTTAATTTTCAGAGTTTAAATGGATGTGCATTTAGTAACTACACTAGAAAAGCAACAGATGCTGTAACTACCCTACGATGACTAGTTTGGTCCATGTCAGTAATCAAGTGATGTTATAAAAAATAAACTAGTTTATCGTGTATAAAATGAGTAATGTTGCATTTTTGTTCAGATTGCACAGTACAAACAAGCTAATATCTAAATTAATACTGTTACAGGTAGTTATTACATAGGGACAGCAGCTAGAAAAAATAAGTACCTCAAAGCAACAGACCTCTGCAGCCAGCTTTCCATAACATTGTATGAAAGTTAAATATGTCTTAGTTAGAAGTATGCATATTATAAAATGTTTGAAAAATGTTTAATATGAGCTGTTAAGCTAGTTTTCCATAGCAAGAGCATATGATGATTATTTACATTTTAAAAATCCATTTATCAGAAAAGAATTTACAATGAAATAAATAACCTTCAGCAGTCCCTTAACCCAACTACAAGATCTGTTAAGTGGCAGTAAAAAACAGGTAAGCCACCTTGTGTCAGTGTTAGGTCAGTAAAGTATGCCTCATCCAGAAAGAAGTGCAACTCTGCTTTAACTTGACTAGTCATCTAGAAACATGCAAATACATATAGGTACCTCCAAATATGGTACAGTCTTGAGTATTTGTACAAGATTATTCACAAAAACATACAATATATTTTACAGTCCTTTAATACAAAATATCGGTATCAAACCAATCTGAACTGCATTGATCAGACAATTAATAGGCAGGCAAGCTGCAAAGAAAACAGTTTTTGTATTTAATCCCCTCTTCGCCTTTTAAACTCAAGCAAGATATAAGTAGTTTCTTCAGAATGTGTTGGTGATGTAAAGGTACTGATGAACATCGGCTGAATCTGTCTCCAAGTGTGTTTAATGTCTCTCCAACACTATTTAAAGTATCAAAATGTAAAGCTGCAGTCTGGCAATTGCATCAAAAAAGAATCATGCCTCCTTTTGAAATTATTAGATGAAAATGATGTTTAGTTATCCCCACTAAAAATTTCAAAGATTGAAATATTAAAAAGCCAAAACAAACAAACAAAATTGAAAAAAGTGTTCAAATCCAAAACATGGAAGCAGATCTAAGAGCTGGTTTGCTTCCTTTCACACCTGATACTTGGGAAGTTGTTCACCTTCCATTTAAGACACAACACAGTCGTAACTGCCTTCTTGGAATGAGTCCTCAGACTCTGTCTTAGCCTTGTCCTCTTCATGTCTGGCTGCATTGCTGCTGCCAGCATCACTCTGAGGATTAGTGCCATGGCTAGATGAAGTCCTGCTTTCCTCAGCTCTCGGGTTCGCTTGCTCGGGAACCTTAGAAGGATTCACTGGCTGAAACGCTTCAGGTTGTACTTGCTCTTCTACTATTTCATTTAGTTTCTGGATCTGTGGTTTGATGATATTTAGAAATGGCTTGTACCCAGGGCTAGGAAGAGAATGGGACAGAACACCATGAGTGAATTAAAATTAGTACTTCTGCCATGTGCCTGAAAAGCAGGAATGTTTTTAAATAACGTGAAAAAGGCAACCCTAGTCAAACAATAAAAGTTGGAAACCTGGCTGCTTTGGGTTTGGTTTGTTTCAGTTTGGTTTTTCGGTTTGTGCCTCACTCTCCCCTCCCCCTCCGCCCCCCGTTTCATTACAGCTCAGTGATGCGAGGCTTCAGCTAAAGTTAAGGTAACTCCAAGTTACTTTTTAGGTAACAAACTCTTTCCAGCTAAAATGAAAATGAAGGTGGAAAGTAACACCTACCAATCAGTAGAAGCCCACTTGTCAACAGCATCTAGGCCAGTCTTGATATTCTGACAGATTTCTCCATCAATATCAGAGGACTGCATGATACTGAAAACCTGGTTGATAACTGAAGATTCTCTGAGAATAAGGCCTATAACAACACACCAATCCAGACATCCTGCTTCCATGAAGATATGTAGCAAGTACCTATATGGAAAAGAAGTTAGTTTATTTTTCTGTTCTGAAGACAAAAATTGCAGTGTGATTGTTTAGATTGTTTCTTTCTCCTAATGCTGCATGGCAGCAATTCTCAGTGTCCCAGGCACACGTGTCATTACTTACCGCAGCTGCACCTGTGACTTGTGTGGCCCTTTACTGGCCAGTTCTAGAGAGAGCTGCTCAAGCTCCGACTGAGTTAAACTTAGACTGGAGAAGTTTTCATCCACCATGGTCCAATCTCCATCCACCATAGAACTTGTTTCAGTCAGGTCTGTTGCTGAACCAATGCTGCATTCGTCACCTATCAAAAACACTCAGAAACATAAGGGAAAAAAGAAACTACTTACTTTAGTAAGACTCAAAATTTCTGAACTACTTCCTATAAAAATTGACAAATAGTAATGCTTTACGGTGTATCACAGTTACTTCAGGCATATTGTCCATCCCTCTTCAGCTTTCTTCTTGTCACACTTGATGATGGTAGAACTATTGTTGCAGGAATGCAATAGTTTTTCTATCCAGTAAAAATAATTCAGGAAAATTATTATCAGTAAAGAATCCTAGGTATGTGTTGGCAATCATCATAAAAGCACCAATGCAATATCTTGGATACTACAGTCCTAGAATTAAGCCTAGGAAGGGTTACAGTCCATCCAAAATTTTGCTTAACTTTTAATTTTGTTAAAATGAAGTTTAAATATAAAATTATTTTCCTCACATAAAACCATGAAGATTTTGAATGCTTTGCAATGTAAATATTTACCTGCATAAATTACAAAAAGAAGTATTTCCAGTAAAACATGAAGAGCGCATGCAGTAACAGAATTTTCAAAGGAACAGTAACATCAGAACTAAAACCATTATGGTGGTGAGTCATAAAGGCACCTACCCTTGAGAACAATTTCCATATTAAAGCAGATGCATCTTTTCTTGGAAAATGTTTAGGAAGTCAAAAGTTATTTGATTATCTTCTTGCCCATGAATACCAGCGCTGGATTAGTAATTTGTGAAGTCGTTATTAGAATTCATCTTGCAATGTTTTAAGGACTATTAATTTAGTTTCTTTAGAAATAATCTGCTTCAAAGTGTGTACCAAAATCCATTGAACTCAAAGGTCTTCATCCAGCTCAGAAAAAAACCCTGATATACTTGTTTATAGAAAGAGCAGTAGTGACAGACAGCAGTAAAAGCTGTGCAATGAAAAGAGACACTCATTTTCTTGCTGTGTCCAGATTTAAAACAAGAGAAACAGGAGTGAAAATAAAATGAGATTGTGCCCAAGCAGACAGAGAGGATCTCCAAATGCTCTGAATCTCACAGAAGGCTCTACAGTCTTAAATTAAGAGACTGTAGTTCACACTAGCTCTTAGATCTTTGCCCTAATAGAGTAGAAGTCACATAATTTAGACAACTGTTGAAAACATTGCTCTATGCTCCAGGACAAGAGGAAGTATAACACATTTTAAAAATATAATTAAATTTAAAAAGGACTTGAATGGTCTGACAAACTTTTCCCATCTCTGTTGTCAGAAAAAATATATATGAAGTACAATTTCTTTCTATTTTAGTAAGCTGATCATATATTGCAGCTTTTAAAGAGCAATTTAAATAAAGCATAGGAAAAAATACAACTATATGGGGTCTCTTATTTCCTCAATAAGTAGTGTATCTAGTATCATTCCTACGAAACCCAAAAGCATTAAGTTTGTGCAATTCCAACCCCTACAAGAGGCTGATCCATGCAAGAGACAAAAGAAACAAAACTCACAATGTAGGACACTCTTCCTAGCCAGACTGAAAAAATACTGAACTTCAGGTTATCACCACAGACAGAAACTTCAGCAAATATCTATTTCATATTCCATGTACTTAGAGATGTACAACATGGGCATTATCTTTCTGTTGTAAAAAATTCAGTTCATTTTTCAGTATGTCCTTTTGTTTCTTCCCTGAACTTTCCTTATCAGCAGTTGAGAAGTGACAATACAGCTTCTGTGATGATGAGAGAGAAGGAAGAGTGACTAACCTTTACTTAGCAAAGGAGAAAGGAATGCATCCTGCATGTGTGGTCCGTGCGATGAAACAGTGTCAATCTCTCTCTGAGAAGAGCTGAGAGTACCAAGCCAGCTGCGACTGCGAGGTGTGGTTGCAACCCCTGTGTCTATTTCCATGTTTACAAAGGTGTCTGCAGACTGAGATTTTAGCAGTTGCTCCCCCACGGCTAAAAAAAACCCAAAACAGACCATAAAAAGATCATATAAATACCCAAAAGGAAATTGAGACAGTTCTCTCCAGGCATTTCAGAAAACCTGAAGAAAATCTTGCATCTAAGTCAATATTCAGGGGACCAATGAAATACAAGGGAATGCAGCAAGTTTAGGCATTTCAGGAATTTCTGATTAGCTTTTTATGTGAGAACTGGCATAAAAGAAGTAGGATGTGATAAAGTGTTAGCATCAACAGAAGTAAAAAAAGATGCTACTAAGAGGAGCAACACTTGGCAGTCAATGTCAACCCTGCCATATGGAGATAAGGTAGCAAGTGTCAACTTTGCTGTAAGGAGATGAGGTAGTGAAATGAGAGATCAATAACATAAAGGAGGTTTACAGCAAAGTGTTCAAAGTTCTTACCATCTAACAAAGTAAATTTCAAACATTAGGAACATTACTATTTAATTTTTTAAAAGTTAATCAAAACCTCATCAAAAGACTACAAAAGAATATTGATTTTAGTAATTTTTTGCAGCAGAATTTTCACAGGAGCAATTTCCACGTTATATTCAATATCTGCACTGATGTCCAATTCAGTACACCTGAGAAAGCAGGAGATTTCAACAGAAATGGTAGAGATACTGTCTATGCTAAACAGGATCTCCCAAAAAAATATACTGTGTGAGAAAGCTGTGCAGGTGCAAGCCTCAGCCTGTTCTTACCTTGGCTGAACAGAGGCAGAACAGATTGAGATTCACAGGTGTAGCACGCAGGAGGGAAATCTAATTCATATCAAACTCAGATGTTGCCGTACCTGTCTTGTACTTTCCATTCTTGAAAGGTGAATTAATGGATGAAGCTGGTATAACTGGAAATGGCCAGAGGAAATCCTTGTGTAGCTTTTTCAAAGCACACACAAAATCCTCCACCCGGGCAGCTCTGGCTCGCTCCTTGCACAACCAGCCGATCAGCTCAAAGCCCAGCTGTGCAGCAAAGCAGCCAAGGTCTTTCAGCTTGATCTCCTCCAGCAGCCGCCGCGCGTGCCGCCAGAGCATCATGTCAATGTACATGTTCTCAGCACAGTCACTGTCTTTGCTCCACCTGCACACACAGCACAGAACAGCCACGGGAACACTGATAAGCAGGGTGGCAAAGGCTGCTGGCCACAACTGCAGAACACTGAGTGACAGGAGTAGTAGAAGGGGGGCTTCCTATGTAACAGCAAAAGCAGTTTCCATCATGCCATGCTGTTTATACTCTCTAGAAGATCCCACTGCCTCAACAGGTAGGTGACATACAGGATTTAACTTCCAACGGCAGCAGTATTTATAAAGCTTTAAACTATTCACAATGCAAAAAAAAAGTAGAGAGAAGAAAGGCAGATGACTTTGCAAAGTTTAGAGGAATAGTCAAGTATTGGCCCAGAACCCTTCCTACCAAGACCTTTAACATAGTACTCTCTATTAAAAAGTCCTAATACAGAGTATTTAAATTTATATTACAATTGTTTTAGAAATCAGGACAGGGAAAAAAGCCACAACAAAGATAATAATCAATTTCAGTTCAATACTACTTCTGAACTATAATACCTATCAATATCAAGTCTGTATACACCAGCTTTAGAAAGGTTCACCCCAAGGCATAAAAGATTCTATTTGTAGCTTGGAAACACTGCTAGATCAAGATGTGCCCAAGATGTGCACGTAACAATACACTCTGATGCTGTGAACTCTTCAAAAACGTATTTTTTAGCAAAACAGATCCTCTAAACATGAGGCATGTGATGTCATTAGCTACTTAAACTACTGCACATGTAATTTGTATCACGTCCAGTGGTTTCAGAGTCTTTTGGTCAGAAATACCTATGTAAGCATGACTGTGTATAAATACAAACTCACATACATATATTTACATGTGTGAGAATATGTTCTCACAAGAGTTTATGAGACATAAACAATACAGAAGTTGTGAAATGACAAATACAAAATATGTAGAAAGAGATTATGAAAAATCTATCGTATAATTTATTTCTATAACTTAAATTGGTAAGAAAGTTAGTACCTAATAAAGTGGGGAAGGAAAGGACATTACCTTTTTCCAGATGGGCCAGAGGGCATACTCAGTGTTTTTGTCAAATTAAATTTGCTATGGAGATTCTCTGCTGATTGGGATAAACTAATGCTGCGATGCCTGAAGAATTCAAAGCCACCACTTGAACTGGGTTCCTAAAACCAAGAAAACCAAAACATACACTCAAAGAACCAAACATACACATGTTGATTACATAACATGATGATTAATCATACAAGGCTTGATGCACAGTATTTACTTTTCTCATCACAAACCTGAGTTGTTGGTGTTGCTGGGGGTGTTTCTGTTTCTCCAGAGCCAATGGCTTTAAGAAATCTAATCATGTGACGACAGAGATCCCACTTTCCCTGCTCTAAAGCAGTATTAAATAGGAGAGTAGCATGTTGTCTGCTAACTGCTGGAACTTCCATATTCTGCAAGCAACAAAGCATGATTAAGTAATTTACTTTTACTGTGTCACATCAAAAGTCCTATTAAGTCAAGCCCTTCTGCTTCACATTCAAGTACACCAAAGATTTTAACCAGCAAATTTCTTGCTATTACCTTCCTATTGAAAACAGTAAACTAACTACTTACACTCCAAGAACTTATCACCCTTCAAAACTGGACGTAACATCAACAGAAAACTGTTAATTAAAAATTGGTTCCAACATGCACAACTTTGACATGACATTATTTTTAATACACTGCAATCTTAGTAAATATCAGCACTCTTGCAATGTATTTGGTGCCGTTACCTGTAGGATAATAAGGTAAGAGGCAGCTGTGTCCAAGTCCTGGGCCATTAAGCACTCTTCAAATAAGTCCTTCGGGTTTCCAACAGCAGCAAAAAGGTAATTCCACAGGGCATATTCTGTCTTCCTAGCACAATGAACAACTGTCTGCAGGAAGAGGGGGAATTCTGTAATGAACTTCGCCACAGTGGGAAGGAGAGGGTCGGGAATGGGTTCCCGCGAGGTAGCTTCTTCTTCCAGCACTTCATGAAGCATCAGTTCTAGTACATGAGGAAAGTATGGTAATGTGGCACAGGAGTGGGCCAAAAGCAAGGCTTGTTCACCGAGGTTCCTAACCAAGAGCTGGCGTAAAATGTGATGGAGGTAGATCTGAGAGGTTCTCTCAACAATGGAGAAAGGGAAGAGAACCTCTAAGTGTTCTCTAGCACTGGTTTGAGTGTATAAACAGTCATAGAGCACAGTGTCATTAACAGCACCAAGAACCAAGGCATCTTCAAACAAAACAGCCAATGGGTATATGTTGATGTGGAAAGGCAGCATGATCCGTCTTGACAGAAAGGAATGCGGTTTTCGATGATCTCTGGGAAACAGGGGAAGCCAGACTTTCATACCTGCCCCACCACAGCTGAGCCACAGAGCCTCCAGTAAGTGGCGTTTCTGTTTGTTAATCCTACAAGTAGTCCATACATTTTCAACAGACTGGGCTAGGACAACTGGAGCACAAAAAGGCAGCTATTTAAAATGAAAAAAAAAGAAAACCAAAATCATTATCCATTATTGCTTTTATTTTTACCCTATTCACAAGAACTCGATTTTTCAGCTAAGAACTACTCTCTTCAAACAGGTTATTCTTCTAACAAAGAAGAAACAAATCTGCTTCTTCCTTAACTACATCCTAGCATGTGACAAAAGACCACTTAATACTTAGGTTAACTCAAGACATTTATTTCATTTTTTTAACCCCCTTAATACTCAGTCAGGAAGCACAGAGGGAAGAACCAAGGTGAAAAATTAAAATTTACTCTCTGCTTCTTCAGTAATGCCACAAGTCCAGCCTAGAACTGACAAATCTTTATTGGAACTTTCCAGATTTCACTCTCTAGTGAACTCTATGCTTGTTTCACATAGAATTGGTTTTTATCAGCCCAGAAGAACTGAAAAGCTCTATAATTGATTTCTATTCTTGTTATTTCCAAGACCTTTGTAAACATACTCTGCAAAAAATGATAACGTCCCATAGGCATACAGAACAGTTTTAGACAGACTAGAGATTTTCTGTTATTGGTGCATGCCAAATTTTCAGTAGTATCTTTACTCTTAAAGCTTGTCTATTTCATTCAATATAACTAGCAAACATGAGCAAATGCTAATATACTTCCAGCTAATAGTTCAGTCTGTAAGTGTACATAATGCCTTGCTTGTAGTCCTGTTTTCTGCATGTCTGGACCATTCTCTTCCACAGCTTCTTCCATCACTGGTATCTTTGAAGCCATATACATTCAATACTCCACATACATTTACTCACATGCTTTCTTTGATTAGGATTATTATCTTTATCTCGTATCTGGGGTCCAGAACGGTCCCTTTGCAACATGATGAGTTGTCCTGCTAAGTTAAGCATAATACTTTCAGCTTCACAAGCCTATGGATAGAAAGAATATTATGCAAATTATTCAAGCTTTTTGAATTATCATATTACTCATAATCACAATAAAAACACAGAATAAAAAATGTAAATGAAATGTGCTATTTTACAGAGATGACTAATAACTGAATTCAATATAGAAGGACTCAGAAAAATCAAGAAAAAACAAGTGCTGCACTTCTTGTGCAAAGGAGTAAATACTGGAATGTTTCTTATTCATCAGACTCATTCCAGGTGTTTAATATGGACTTTTTCCAACTATGTGTCTTAAAATGGGCAATCCACCAGTATTCTATGAAAAATAAAGCTCTGTATTCTTATCAGTATCATCACAATATGGTTGCCAGTACCTGAATGCAAAGGCCAGCACAGGTACATAGCCCAAGTACTGAGCCAAAAAGAGTTGAGCCATATCTGTACAGCATCTTTTACTTAGTTGTAGTTGGAGAAAAATCATTTTAATAAGATATATCAAGAAAGCAAAGGATTCTTTCTAATGCGATACTCCAGAAGTGTTTCAAGTTAATTTTAAACCAAGCCACTGGAGTTAGTACCATGCTGCGCATGAAGCTTAGTTTCAAAATACATAGTTAGAGGCACAAACCTTCAGATTACCACCTACAGTGGTATGTGCCATCACTTCTGTAGCTGCCAGTGCCTTTGGTATGTGGAGAAATGATGTCCTTTACATGTCTCTCAGGCTGCCCCACAGACAACACAATTTCTTAACTACTCTAAAATAACTGCTTTCATGAAAAAATACACTTCATACTGCAGCTGCTCAGTTAAGCCTACTCTGTTTGCAGCCCAGACAACAAAAATCTAAGTTCTCTTTGCGTGTGCTTTCAGAGCCCTACCTAAATTTTGAAGTTAAGAGCGGGACCTTCACATCTTAAGTCATAGTTTGGCTGTTGACCTATCTCCTGACGTAACTAATATGAGAGATAATATTGCCTTATTATAGCGTAGTCAGAATTGACAAAGAGTACCTTCTAGGGTCATATGCCATCTTTTAACTTTTTCTATTTATTCTTTGAGTAATAGACATGTTGCGAGAAAGGTAATTCCTAATGCCATGGATTTTTGACTTTTAATGCACAATAGAGTAACATAACCTTAATTAAATTTAATTTGTTCTCCAAGATTTGGCCCCAAACTTTTCAAGATTACAAGAGAAGGCATGAAATAAAATCTAAACTCTTAGTTCTCTTTCTATCCCCTCACCCCAATTCCCACATAAAATGTCTATATAATGAATATCAGAAAAAAAAATGTTCTGGATTTTACCACATGTAAGAGCCATTGATTTATGATTGATTTATCAACCAGGTAACCTTTAAGTAGTAAGCTAACAAATCCAGGCACCAATTTTACTATATTTTAGACCTGTTACCTGCTGAGGCATCTTCAGGGTGATGCCAGTCTCTGTTCTCACAGATGTCAACGTAACAGACACTACAAGAAAAGGATGAGGAATGTACCGAGACATGGACACTTCTTGAAGAATTTGGATACTGGCAGTAGGATTAGGACTGAAAGGAAAATGACTACATTTAGAAATTTCACAATAGTACTTAACATGAAATAACTACCTTGAAGTAAACCTAATGAAAATATGCAACTTACCCATAGCAAACAGTTTACAGAGCAAATTGCATTTCTCTAATCAGGAATCAGTAGAAATGCCAAATATCTACTCTATATAAAGTTACCAAACAAACCTAAATTGGGTTACTTATCTTGATACTTTGGGAAATACAGCTATGAGCGGGAAGAAGACAATATCAGACACTTCAGAATATGACTCTATTGACCCTTTAATGAAACAGTTCTAAGGTTTGAATTCTGTTGGAAGTTTTTTTTTTAAAGCATAGAAAATATTTTTCTCTGAAGTTCATCAACAACTTGCTTTTCTCTCAAACAAAAAGGTCACTTCTTGCTAAAAAGAAGACAGCATAATTGTAAGAAAAATTGCCTATGTAGGCACTGAAAAAAACCCCTACCTCTGAATCTTTATCTCCTCCTTAGATTCATTAAACTGAACTGTCTGAAAGTATCTGGCCTATCTTACATTGCTACTTCTTGTGCACCACTGCACCAAGCCAAACCTTTTCTCTCTTTATCCTTGCAAGATTGCTGCCACCTTACCGTCACTAACTAATGCTTCTAATGTTAGAAACAAGTTTTTATTTTAAAATATTCAAATATATGGATGTCTTTTAATATATTTTCCTCCTATTCATATTCCGTTTTCAAGTTCCTATAATTTAGGAACATGTTCAGACAGCTGGAAATGTGCATACATCAGTCACTACCTACCTCCTTACCTAATGTGTCTATCAGCACGCATGCAAGTGACAACACTCATGGACTTGTGCATACAGACTACTCAGGCTGAGATCTACCTTACTGCAAAAGCATTCAAACAGTGACACTCACCCCTCAGACCTTCTCTCAATACTGTAAAGGCAAATGGAGCAATCTGCTCTGAACAGTATCACGATGTCCCGGAAGACACTCAGCAGTAAGGTGTTCGCTTGCACTTTGGTGATGTGAGCAAACGCGTTGTCAAGGTTAGATGTCCGCAGGTAGATTCTCAGCTGCAAGGAAAAGGAGTAGCTTCAATACAGGTTCTGCTTGTCAACAAGCTAATAATTCCACTTTTGATTATTTTCTTTATTGTGGAATGGCTGTTAAGAATTTCTAGCAAGACATGTTACTAAGCCTTTGTTTCATCGAGTATTTTATCCACTGCATTTTATGATTGCATCTGAAGTGGTTAAAGCACAGTACAGCCAAATCTGAAGTAAGGAATAACGATCATAAGGAAGGAATTTTATTCACCAGTTTTAAAAAGTGGAGAATAAGTAAATCTCCTCTGCCCATATGGTTCAAAATCTTGCAAAAGTGTCCCAAAACATCGTAAACTTGAGGTAAAAATGAGTTATCTCAAAACACGCTGTGTGCTAACATGCAAAAATGAATTTTTCTGAACAATTAGTAGATTCACTGCAGTCAGCAGAAAATAGTTTTAAATAGAAACAACAAAAATTTTCTGCAAAGAATACTTATATATTAATATATAAACTCTGAGTATTACCAAAAGCCATCTAAGTTTATAGTGTATATACATGCTTATATAATACCATTATATGCTTCATTTTTATAACAGCACTGTCATACAGATCATATCTTCTAGCCATTGTATGTTTACTTTGAAGAAAAGTACCTTACCTCCTCCTGGTGATCATTTAAATTATAACACGCAAGAACAATGAAGTCATTCCACCATGCTAAGCCACCTGTCACCATCATAGTTTGCTCCTGAAAAGAAAAATGCAAGTAGATGATATATAGGTATGTATTTTTATATACTTACACACACAGACATGTACATTATATGGGTAATTTCTGAAAGCCATGCATGATAACAGCAAGACTATGCATATGAAATTTTTCAATGTTTAAAAAAACCAAAGTACTAAAGAGTAGTGTGTGAAGGACAAACCTCATCCTACAAAACACAGTTCCACGGTTCTTTATACTATTGGCATCCCAGAACTCTCCCAAATTCTGGCCAGAATTTACAAACAGAATTTACAAACACACGGATAAGACAAACAGAATTAAGTGTCTAACTACATGCACTCTTATTTGGAATACTCCGCTAATACTCAGACACAAATTAGTGTGTCAAAACCACAAGATCCATGTTTCAGACATTTTATGAGAAACACATGTAAAACCAGCATCCCTAATCCCAAGTGTGTCTACAGGCTGTTTACTTGAAAATGATACTCTTTAATTTTCTCCAAGTCTTACATTCCAACAAATAAAATCTTCCCTTCGCATCAGAATAAAATTCCATAACCTCTCACCTGGGTAATATTTCCAAACAGCTTCCATTTTTTGGTGAGTAAAGAATAATGTGCAAAACCAAACTTGCCAACAACAGCTACATTCTGTCCAAGCTTGTCAATAGCTGAGAACTGTAAAAAAGGGAAAAAAAAGTTACCAGAACCTCAGAAGGGAACTTATTTAAACGATATATCCTATTCAAATACACCACCACAAAGCAATGTAACATTAGACTCAAAACGTGTAAAGCATCTTCATGTTATCATACTTTACTAACATAGTTTTCTTTCTGTAATGTAAAATAATTATTTCATTTGCAGAGTTCAGCCAATCCTAATGGACAATTATAACCCTCCAATATTTTTAAATAAACATGAACATATTCTTAAAATAACTCACCCTTATAGGCCAGTTGCTCTCTAGATATGTACTGTGAATCTAAAAAAGAGAAAACCAAAACCACATGACTATACCAACTGCAATTAAAGTACTGATTAATTGTAACATCTTGAAGGAATCTGGACAATATCAGTGTTTTTTCCTAACACTATCATAAAGGTATTTATTGTTGGAATTTTGTTTCTAAATACAATTACTCCCCTCATACCAAAAGTTACTGATGCCTAGATGTTATCCTGTTTTTAATACACAAAATACCAAAATGCATTAACAACATACACCAGCTAATACTACATTACAGATTAATAGTCACAATTTGCTCTTCTTTCCTCCCAGCTACTTCTCTCTCCAAGAGAATCTTTCACAGGAACATAAAGGTTTTGATAAATATAGTCTTCAGGCAGGACTTTCAGCATTGGGACGAAACTTCTAATCCTGTCACAAATACACACCAGCATATCCAAAAGCCTTCTTATGAGAGAACTTGACTGGAAGATGCCAGATCAAATCTCAATGCTGGATTCTTCATGTCACATGGGATGATACAAACCCATCTTCAAACTCTGGTGTTTGGTCTGACACAAAGCAGGCAGGTACTCTTGTGACTCAGACACTGCTCTTTTTCATGGATATGTTGCTCCCCCCAGTAATTCTAATTGTCTCAGTTTTACCACAGAACAAAGACCTCTCCCCCCTACCATTTCAGAAAACAGAAGAGCTACCTGGGCAGCTGAAGTGGAAATTCAACAGTATCTAGAATCTACCTTACTTGCTAGAATCAAATACTTTTTAATTAAAAAAAAATTACTACTGATTCACAGGCTCTGTGAAGAACAAAATAGTGGGGACCTTTCAGAAATCTTTATTTTAAAAAGTGTCACCAATTCAAGCATGGAAGAACACACATTAGAATTACAGACTAAAATAATTTAACTTTTTTTTATATTACAGGGGAAATAGAAGAAGTCCCATTACTATCCTGGAAACAATTTCTTCTTTGAAAGACTGATATAGCGATGTTTTAATTACAAGCTTAAATAGGTGCCATTTTTCACACTTGAAAATCCAGTTGTAGTCTGAAGGCTGTATCCATCAGCTGAGCATGTTTTAAAGCATTTTGTAATATATATCAAAACAAACACCTAAATGAGTTGTTGCGTGTTGCACTTATTCTCCCTTTTAAAGCACAGGAAAGTAATTAACTACTCCTTCCTGAAGCTCTTTAAGATTGTTTTATTGGCTAGGAGGCAAACTCCTAGTCACACGGCTGACAGGACCCATGTTCCTTTACCTTTTGTCAATGAGAAAAGCTGTACCACGGCAGACTCCCAGAGACAATAAAAAGGCAATGATCTCATACCAGAGGAAGAAGGTATGGCAGAGAGTGAGGAGATCAGCTACATATTTTACTCCTACAAACTCTTGTAAGCACAAAGCACATATGGGCAACCAGGATCATTACCTGTACAACATGCCAATGCCGGTGTCCTAGTAAAGTGCTTAAACCCTGAGAATCTAAACTGCCATCTGAAAATGGGCCTCTTTCCCTGCTGTGGTTATGTTCAGAGTGTGCCGACGTATTTCTGGGGCTCTGAGCCTGTGCTGCATCTCCACAGTTCAAATATAAGCGATCTTCTCCTTGAAGGAGGACTTGTTCCTGGTTACTCTATATGAAAACCAAAACAAACAAAAAGAAAAGCAATTGTGAATTCCACATAAAGAAGACAAAGGAAAACACATGATCAATATAGTAAGAGATTATAAGTAAACAATATGAAAAACAACTGTTGAGGCAGTTCTCAGTTTTTGTATCACTAAGTACTAACAGGTTTTATGTTACAGCAATATTTTTACAGTACCCTTTTAAAGGCTCCATGACAAAAAAGGAAGACAACTCTAATGCCTGCAAAACAGACTTAATATCGGAGAGAACCACTCAGAGGTCACCTAAAACTGGAAATATGATCTAATAAGGATATGTTTACCAACAAAAAAACTTACCATACAAGGATTAACAGTCAGTGCACTCTTGATGAACTGAAACTGCAGAATACCAAACTGGTGAGCTTCACTACTTGCATTTCTTTCAGGTTTCATGTTTGAAGAAGAATTCCCATCAATAACCCAGAGATGATAGCCTTCTGATCCCCAGGTCTGAAGGTAAAAGAATAACAATAATAAAACCCCCAACCCAATACTACATACAGATATATAAACATAACAAGAACTACAGAAACTTATTGTAATTCATCTTATGATAGACATGAGCCTGGGAAAAATCCAAACATTTTGTTGTTCTAAAACATATAATTATAGGAATCAAACAGTAAAATTCACAAGACACAGTGAGAATCTAGCTTGAATTATTTCCTGTCTTATGTAAAAAGTGATTAAATGAAGTATAACTATAGTCTACAGTTAAAAGTAACAAACAAAAATTCCACAGAGTCAGGTATGAAACAATCCTGATTTCCAAAATTACACTGGCTGTTGTTCATCAAATTCAATTATTTCAATCTTTGAAATTTTTTAGAAGGTACATTTAAAATGTACTGTCATTGCAACATGTATCTCCACTTGGGATGCAAATTTGTCAATCTTCATAGCAACTATGTCACACTAAATAAACCAGATTGTTTTAGAAATACTGCACAAAATCAATCATGGTTTGTGTGAGGCCTTGTAGAATGTATTTGAAATTTGTTCTAATTTAAAATTTCCTCTAATTTATTTTATTTTTCTATTGATTTTACAGACTAACAGGACTGATTTTAAAGTTAACTAGTCTGTATTAAAAAAACAGCAGTTAAGTATCTTTGGAATTCATAATCTGAGTAAAGTTACTTAAACTATCAAAGGCCAGCTAGTAATTTTAGAGAAATAATGTAGTTTACAATTAGTGTTGGTCTGCATCTCACTGCACTTTGAAATATAGCACCAGAAAGAGGTCGTTCTGCAAGAAAAGGCATTTCCACGTACTTCATGACCAGGTTTACACATGAAAAGAAATTCATCAGTTGTCCCTTTTTCCCTCAATGCAACATTGCACTTAAGAAGTGCAGAAAAGGCATCTTAATAAGAAAACTAATCAAGCAAAAGAAAGACAGTTTGATTTTCTGAAAATCTGTTATACTAGAACCAATTTAAACCATTAAGAGCCATCCTATTACAGTATTTTTACATTCATATTTACCATAGAACAGATTTTTAGAGGGTCCTTTTTGGCACCATCAGATTGATACCTTAAAAACAGAACAGAACAAGTCTGAGTTGGCAAGTAACTTCATCAGAATAATAAATTAAATTTCGGTCTTCGTATTTTTATACAGCCTGTTTGACCCATGTCACTACAAAAATGTCAGTGCAATTGTTAAGTGTCTAGCATTAACCATCTGAATACAGGCACTGAGGGAACTTTAATATTTGCATGCTCAAGCTTGCTTTTAGAGTAATTTTCTTTTACAGACAAAAAGACCACTACAAAATGAAAATAATACATTTTTGTTTATATTCAAATGATCCCCTCATAAATATTTGCCAATGATATTTCAATATCTAAGAAATCATAAAGGAAAAAGAGATTTTAAAAAAGCTAATTCAGTGAAATTAGTTCTAACTAGATGCTTTCAATTAGAAAAACAAAGACTTCGAATAAACTACAATGTCATTAAAGATACTCACGCAAAATCACCTCCTAAAGTACAGATAAGCTGAGCACCAAAAACACTCCATAAGGACAAACCTCCACATTCCCAGGTCACCATCACAACACAGCTATCAGGTGACCATCTGATTAGTTTAACTGGTCCTGTTTTATTCCAAATATCTGTTTAAAAGCAGACGATAAAATAAATGAAAACTCTGGAAGTCCTTCAACTGGTTTCACCATAAGAGTAGAAACAACAAAAAAATGGAAGTAAATATTTTATTTTTCTATTAACTGATGCATTCATCAAACTGACCATCTCAAAATATTAAGTACCAAACAAAAAATGATTTCTTTCCAATACATGCTTGGTTTCATAAGAAACTAAAAATACAGGAGAACATGCCAGAAGTACACTGCCATAACAACAATAGAACCACAATTCTGATAAAGTGATTTTTCAGAAAATAGAAGCACTTAACACAACTGTAAAACTTTTATTTATAGATTTGTTTTTTAACTGAAAACCAATAGACACATATTTTCTGTTGAGGATGCAATTTACCTACTCTGTATGTTCCTTACTCTCAAGCACAGAATTCTACACAAAAGAATTCACTGCAGTGCAGGAAAAGTGCTGCATTACTCAGTATTTTTTCTGCACCTTATATGTTAGTAGCTTCAAATTAATTCAGTATTCTATTATACTCATTATCAGTTTTGACAATAACCTCTCATGTCTTCAGGTAATTAAAAAGTAATTTCAAGACTTAAAGATTAGTTAAAAAAATTCACAAACAAAATCCACAAACAACCCACCTAAACCCTCACATAGAAAACACTTCCAAACATTAATTAAAAAGCAAGCAGCTAAAAGTGCAAAGACACAAGAGTGAATTACTGCAGACAGGAGTAAATACTAAGCACATCAGTGATTATGCAAACAAATAAACAGAGGTTAACTAGCCAAGGATAAAAAAATACACCATACCCAAAAAACAGCTGGACAATTCTAGCAATAAAAGTAGCTCACCAGGATATTGTTTTGGTGTCAGTTCCAACTTATGAGAAAACTGCATGGCGCCAGTGGTGGTATCTATCGTATAAACCTGCACAGAGCCACTGCAAGACATTGCACATGCTTTAGACAGTTTGGATTTCTCATCAGTTTCAAGAGGCTAAGAAAAGCTGCTTTTTCTCTCACCAATAACAAATTTATCTAGAACAGAGATGTTCTAGATAATCAAGTAATAGTCAAAGAACTTAATGAAACAAATTTCTGAGATATTTTCCAGAAGGCATCAGAGGACCCAAAACACCAGCCCTAGAATAATCATTCTCTGAAAATATGTATGTACACATAATCCACATACACTTATGGCTTCCAAGTGCCAGGCAATCCCTGAGGGAAGGCAATATTTACTCAGTGCCAAAGTTTCATCAGGGAAGTAACCAACGTTTACTAAGATCAGTAAATTAAATCAACTATTCTCATTTCAGAGGAAACACCAACACACTGTATTGTTACTACAAACAAGAATATTAGTTCTTAAGAGGACAGTTGAAAAATAAACCAGCAGATTTTTAAAAAATGCTCTAAAACAAAACCCAAGTAAAATACAATCAAAGAAACTAAAAAGCGGAACTCTAATTGCAGCTAAAGCAGTATCATACAAGGGAGACTTGAAGGGCAGTAAGCAAAATACCACAACTAGAAGTACTTCTGCAACATGTAATTTACAAATACTCAGTTACTCAAACAGGCCTCATTTTTCTTGACCAAATCATGACTTCACAGAGTATTTTCTCATTTGAGTGCGAAGTGCTGATTCTTGTCCAATATTACTATGATTAACTACTTAAAACCGACTTTATAATCCTGCTTTGAGATTAACTGGGATAGTAGCACGTTCCAATTCTTGCTACTGGCCCAGTCACCTTTTAATTTTTTTCCCAGAGCAGAACAGCAAACAAAAATTACAATTGCAGTTCACGCAGGTAACCATTTCTTTCCACCTCTCTCCTGCCTTCTTGAGAGAGCACATTATGTAATCTCTAGGTAGTCTGATTATTTCCATCTTTATAGTTCTATCAATACAACTTAGTGAGAAGTAACTACTAATTCTGATTTGTAATGAAACCATCTCCCCTGCTCTGAACAAGCCTTAAAAAACTTACTTGGCACATCCAAACGCCATTAGCCTGTATTTATTATTCACTGCCACACAGGTTCCATCAACTACATCTTGTGCCCAAACACCATGGAGCTGCTGTAAAGAAAGGAATTCAGAAGATTTTTTTTGTTAAATAGTGCTTTTAATAATGACAGCCAGCTTCTATCCAAGTACACCATACTACAAGTCTGTCAGCTGACCTTCAAAATCTCAAAATTTCTATTAATGTCAAGATCAACCGACATGGCTCAAATAAACAAAATCCAGTAAATGCAAAACTGGTTTATTCTTCTTAATACAAATTACAGAATTATGTCAATATGTAAGACAACTGTTTACAAGACCCCTTAATAACAAAGTAAGTCAGTACCTATAAGGTAAAAAGTCCCTAACAATGCCTAGGGAAAAAAATATATCAGTAGATGGTACTAAGAATGAAGAGAAAAAGAAAAACAGGAAAGTAAGTTCCCATCTGCAACAGCTGAGATCACAGATATTCAAAGTGTGTGAAGGAGCCTGGACATTAGATGTATTCTTTTCTGCTATCTGCAAAAAAGTTATCTAACAACAAAATGTGATAGTTTTTGAGTTGAATTACAGGAAAGAAAATACCTAACTTGGAAAAGAAATTCTGAAGTATGCTTGTCACTAGGAGAAAATGACAGACTTCATTAGGACTAAGTCCTAGATATCATAATTATGATACTTAGCAATAGGAGAAATCACTTCATATCATCCCACTTGTAACTTTTAACAGGAAGTCTTTTGGTCTGACACAACAAAACACAATATAATGACAATTTGAACGAATAAATGGAAGTTAAATCTACTATCAATTATGGTCTCCCAGTGGTACTAACCCTATAAAAATTTAGCTCAAATTATGCCACAAAATGCAGTCTTGTTCTTATGTTATCTCTTAAGCAGATGTTAAATTTTAGTTTCTTTGTAGCTGAACAGAATTTAAAGTAGAAAGCCAACTGAAATGCAGAGATGAAGGAAAATACATTTATTGTGCATGGTAGAAATGCTAAAGGACACATACCTCAGCAGTGAATCTACTTGACATTGGTGTAATGAAACCAACTCTGCCATCATTAAAAACAACAGCAAAGCCATCAAGTGTGGCACAGTATTCCATATCTCTGATGTAAACATCTTCAAATCCCAAAAGTGAACCTGCTGAGAAAGTATCAGTAATTTAAAAATACATGAACACAAAAATATTGCTAGCCAACAGACATTTCAGATGTTTACTTACTACTTTAAAGACAAAACCTAATTTAAACAGGCTATCTTATTCCCATTTACAAGAGGTAAAATTTTCTCATCTCTACTTAAGAACAGAGACAATATTCTCTATTAGGTGGTATGTCACTAAGAGGTAACTGTTGTAAGCAATACAGTCCCTAAAACCTACCTCGAGAAGACTGCAGATCGACAGAAAACGGAACTGTACACAGGTTGATGGCCTTCCTTCCATTGGTCATACCATCCCAGTGAATGAGATGGAGAAATCCATCAGCAGTAGCAACAAGTAGATCTTCTAACATGGACTGCAAACTAATAAATCATATTCGTTAATCCCTAAAGAAACTTCATCTCAAATCAATGTCACAGAAATATCAATTAACATCAAACACTGTACTACTACCTCTTGTTCCAGCAACGGCATTGTAAAGTTACACATAAGTTACAAAAATGTACCATGCTGACAAAATATGGCACATACTTAAATTTCTGTCCAGCAATCACAGTTCATGAACAGATCTCTACTGTTAGAAAAATTCCTTAACTGGTATACTAAATGCTGACATTCATTTCAACTAACCATAAAACATTGCTGCACACAATCAATTACTCATCTATCCCAGAAAATTAACAATATATTCCTTAGGCTGTAAACAATTTACAATACATTTTAATCTGTGGTTGAAACAAACCGATGAAGGAGAAATTAGATTCCTTCTAAATTCTTCCTTAAACATTTCCAAAATGCTGACAACTACTATTTATCTACCTGCATGCAAAGCTTTTTCCACTATACACTGCACATCTTCCAAACCTCATTTTCTCCTAAGGAACCTCTTCCCAAACTTTACTTGGTTATTTTTTCACCTCAGCCCAATGCTATGAAGTTTCACCAACTTTTCACACATACTTACTTAGCATGTTCAACATTTCTTTATAGGAAAGGCAATCACCACAAAAAAGCAAGAGGTAAAGAAAAAGGACAAATGTGGACTCTCTGCAGGCATCTGGAGATATGCTGAAATGCTGGATACAGTTTTGCTCTAACCTATCAATGCCTTCATGAAATCTATAATACATACTTTGAACTGAATGACAAACTCATTTATAGTAATACCCAATAATACTGAGCACTATATACTATATACTTCTACATGCCAAAAGTATCAGTATAGCTAAGCACAGAAAGGATTCTTAAACAGCAATTTACTTTTTCACCTCCTCAGACTTGCTAATAATAACTTACTAATATTAGTCCTCACTATTAATAAGCCTAAAGACTTACTATAAGCCTTTTCTTCCATCCAGTTTTCTCTTCATTTATTAAGAAGTCCCGGCATATATAGAAAAATTCACAAAACCCAATTAGTGAGCATACCTTGTAATGGAGGCTTGCAAGTCCAGCACTTTCTTCATTTCTAGATTTAACGAAGGAGCACATTGCTCTTCCTTATAATGTGGGGCTCCCTTCAGATGTGGGCTTCCTCTAAAATACAAGAGAAACATTAAATGAAATACAATTAAAACAGGCTGTGCCTCAAAAGACGCTAGACTGACTGACTTAGATTCCTGTGGTCTTTTTTCCCCCATATATACATATGTATGTATATACACACACACCCTGCCCACCCCAGCCAGTCACATGCAATCTGCCACAAGCAGCACTGAATGTCTAGGATGTAATTTTGGTGCTAAAAGTTCAGTCTGTCCTATCATCCTCTATGCCCACAGAATATGCAGGCAAAATAAGACAATGAGCAAAGAATGAACAATACAACAGTTATGTGATCTGCCTTAATACTCCTAAAATAAGTGATATGTATCAGTGAACAATCTGATTCAATAAACTGTTACTCAACTGTTTACATTAATTAAGTATGTTGAATTCTTAAATATCTCCAATTCATTCTTTTTCAAGATGCATTACAGATATTACAGACTGCAAAATGGTTTTGTTTCTTCCATCTGCCTTATGGCAGATCAATGTTTATAATATAAATTCAGCATGCATAACACAAGTTACAGTATTTCACAGGAATATTCCGCCCTGCAGCAAATTAACTAGTTTTTAAACTACGACCTACTAAGAGATGATTGAACTCTGATTCCTTCCCTTCAAACAGACCATTACATAATACCAACTTCTAGATGCAGAAAGCTTCTAATTTTTATCTTCCTCATTTAAAATTTCATATTCCATTCATAACGTTTCAGCACCATTCTTCTTTACTACACAGCATCATTAAAGTATTCTTTATTTGTATGGATCATCAGATGTGCCGTGTGCTTCTTCAATTTTTTTTTTTAAAACTGACCTATAATTGTAAGTATTGTAACATGTCATCCAGCTCATCTATCCAATGAGCATTATGCTAATAAGCAAAGCAAACTAGAATGAAAAAGTCACTGCAGACAAGTTAGAATTTAGAGTAACTTCAACAGTCAGAAACAACAGATATGTACACAAGTTTATGTAATCTCTACCTGTACTTTAAGTGACAAAACACTTCTTTTAATTTAAATCAGGGTAGCAAATATAACTGCCTAAGACATAGCAGAAACCAAAGCAGATACAGCTTTAGAGCAGTTTGACAGCATAAAGATATATCAATCTCTTTCTTGTCTTGTTTTTATCGGTTGATACCAAGTTTCTTATTTCCATTACAATTTTACAGCACTGCAAAATTCATGTCTGTTATTCTCTGATGGGCTTCCTTATGTAGCAAGGACAAAGATATATGCCAGCTAGGGTAAAACCAAGGTAACCTTTGACAATCCGGAATTAGCAGATGGAAGTAGTATCATCTTTCCAGAACGAAACTATGGTGGCTGTGAAAACTTACAGCAAAAAATGAGAAAAATTATTTTAAGGTTAGTTAATCTACCACCAAAAGATGGTAACTTGTATAAATTAACATTATTAAAATGTTTGGTTTACATTTTGAACACAAATTAATTGTAAAAGGCAGCTGTCTTAGGAAAGATCTAGTCTTCCATGTAAGTTAGCTATCATGGACTGACAAGAACCCTGAAAACACCAGTAATATCCTTTTTAAAAAATACTAGCATGCTGGGGTTGTTGTAGTGTTTTTAATACCTTAAAAACCCCAGGTGTTTGGAAACAGGTTTTTCAACCCTTGTGGACGTACAGTTTCAGAGTGTATACTCCCAAACTAGATGAAATTACTCTGGTTTATCAACAAGCAGTGGTATGACTGAATCGTGTAAGCAAATGACTAAAACTGAGAAGAAAGCGCTGAGTAAAGCAGAAATGTTACTGTTGGGTAGATATAAGCTACAACTTAACATGTCTGTTTTAACTGATCAAGGTACTCTGTGCTTCTGCACAGCATGAACTACAACATCAGAATGGTAACATGGTTTAAGAGATATCCTTTGAAGGAACAAAAATTTCAAGTCTCTGTGTGGGCCAGCTTTTTTTCCTTCAACACCTTTGATAAAAAACAGCTTGCAAGAATATTTGAATATTTTCAGTTTCATGAGCTAGTTTTAGCAAATTTGACACCATCTGTGGCATCTTTTCCACTGGGGCACTGCCATTCCTGTCCCAAAAACAGTTCTTTTATCCAACTTGCAAGAGGCCAATCCACACACAGCTGAGGTGCATCACCTTGACTGAAATTCCAAAAATGCCACAATTTCAATCCACTGTCTGTGATTATGTCTAATTCATCAATTCAAAAAGAAACCCCCAGTAGGGTGCAAAGGAGGTGGTACTGAAAGTACACTGTGTTCATATAGTCCACATCTACATGAGTCAGCCTTACTGGCTGAGCTCCCTTGACCTTTAAACGAAGAATGCACACAGCTGACTGAAGCAGGAAAGAATGTTTGGTCTGGGTTGCCACATCAGCATCTGCTATGGTAGCAGCCAAACTTTAAGGAACTCAGTTTTGCACAAGAATTGAGAGGAACACATTCCACTGACCAACCAGCTGCATGTCAAATCAAATATAATCAGTGCTATTTGCATGGCATCTGTTAATGCAACTAAGCCTTTGAATAAATCTCTTCAAACTCAGAACTGAGGAAAATCTGCAATCCAAGAAAACCTCAAACATGGAAAGATTAGGAATGCTGTTTTATAAACCCTCAACACACCAAACTTAAAGCATCCTAAATTCAAGAAAGAGGCAGCATGATACAAAAGCAGAGTCAGACAGACTCCTCAACTGGTAGAAGAATTTCCTTGAAGTTTGTTAACTGGAATAGTGGGAAGTTCAGGGAGGAAACAGGACACCAGCCAGCTAATTTTATTAGGTGAACAGTATTGCATTTATGGCCTCCACTAATTGCCCAGCAGTTATGTCATAAACTGTGATACACAGACAGAATGCACTCAGAAATAATAAAAACAAATTTGTCACTCCTACCAAAAGCATCTAAGAAATACTTAAGAAGTTAAATATAGCAGAATCTAAAAGCAAGTACTTCAGGATTTCTTCACAATTACAATTAAGGTATATAACACATTATTTTTAAGTCTATTCCAAGTATTTAAAGATAATGTCCACTGTCTTCTGCTTAGCAATGCAGAATTCTAGTCTGGAGGCAGAATTAGCATTAAATTAATATTTAAGTTTCCACTGTACTACTTGGGGTAATCATAGTAATATAGGTGGCTGTTATGGTTGGATAATAGTTTACAAAAATTCGGAAATGCTCTCAGAGACAAAAAATACAGTGCTTAAAAAAAAACAACAAAAAAGTGGCTAATGGCAAACAATGTGTTACTTAAAAAACAAACAAGCCATTACCAACCATTCTCACTAGCTAAACCATTCAAGTAATGAGAAGTAATGGAGACATTTTGTTGGAAAAAGATATTAAATAATTCAGACTATGAAAAACTATTTTTAGAACAATTGTTTGATACAAACAAGGTAAAATATTTTTATACTACTTCTGGGCTATGATATTCTTGGTTGTTCCTGACAAAATGGCTTCTATAGTAGTAGCTGGAGTGGGAGGGAAGACACAAGAAGATTAAAAATGATGATGTTTCAGCTATTAATGGCAATATTTATGTGACAAAACCAAGGCAGTGTTTCTAAAATAATTTACATAACCAAGAACTCCAAGCTGTTCTCCTTGAAGGCAAGAAGGCAAAAAACCTCACAACTGCCATTATTGTTGCATTAGCACCATTACACCACGTTTACTAACCATTTTACAATGGTTCATGTGAGTACTCACACTGCAATGCTGAGGACTTCAATTTTATACCTGTATCATCACCTGTGAGCTTTGATTTTCATGCAACTAACATCTTCTCATCCCTAAACCTGAATCTCTCCACCAGACACTGCAGGCAGACACCAGCTGAGGTTTAAATACATCAGGCTGGGTGCACAGCCGTATTCATACAGATTGGCGATAGCTGCACTAACAAAATTAAAGTGAGTTTATGGTAATAACTATAAAGAATAAGTTCTTAGAAAACTAATTCTTAGTACTAATTTTTTTACTACACAGTTAGGCAGTAGCAGATTTCTGCAGTTTGAGAAAAGAAACAGCTAGTTAGCATATTAATCAACTATTCATATGCAAACGCTAAATGGTTTGTCAAACTATTATTTCAGCTGCAAAGATTTCTTGACAACAGTTAAAACCTCTTGAACCACATCAAGAGTTTGTAAGTGCCATAATGGTTAATAAAAGTTCTTTTGCTAATCTGGTTTTAAAAATACATTTTCCAAACAACGCCAAAATCTCACAGGGAAAACTACACTGGTAAAGTTCAGCAGAAGCTTAATTCTGAGCAAAAATTACCTAGTAAGTTTATCAACCATTGATTACCCTTGCAGAGTTTGAAGTTCAAAACCTTTGTACACACTAATCTTCAGTCTGTTGAATCAGGAAAAAAAATGTCCACTGATGAGGTAATTTATGGCACCTATAAATCATCATGCTATAGAAAAGCAGATAGCTTTTAAAAATGCCAGAAAGAGTAGGACATGAATAGAGTAACCAGGTGTATAAGCAACAATACAGCATTGTAAACCAGCATATGAACCAATTTCTTCACATATTTATACCAATCAGATAACTAATTTTAAAAGCACTTTCAGGAACTTAACCTACACCATTGAGGTCTCATTCTGAATTTACGGAACATTCATATCATTCCCTAAATGCAGGCTCCACTTGAGGATATGAAGGAATCTGATACAAAAGAATCTCCAATTACCACATTTAGTTAATTAGCCATGTAAAGTTTTTAGATTTTGTCTTTTTTAAAAGGCAAAAATATCCTCAGCACTACATCACAAATGCTCTTCAAGTGCAGTAACTTGTTACCGTCCTTGGCACACCTCTAAACAGAAATAACGATCACTTCAGAACAGAGAAGCCTCTACTATGACGATGTTACTCATCTTTCACTGTCAAACAAAAGAATAGCTGTACAAAATCTTTTGGAAACGCCTCAAAAAATTACTGCTGTACTTTGCCACATCTTACAGAGCTGCAAATTTGCTTCTGCGCACTGTCACTTTCCTTAAGCAATCACAGGCAGAGATAAATTTTACTTTAACATGCTACAATCTTACCTTACATACATTATTTTTCATGTTTTGTCTTGTAGTTACTTTAGTAATTCGGTGGTAAAACCAGACTGAACTAATTGAAGCAGGACGTTGTGCTCACTGTAAGAAAATATTCCAGAATGTGGGCTTGCGACCAAGTTTGATTCACTTCCAACTCTGCTCTGAAGTGCAGCAAAGCATCCAAGAGCTGGAATGAAACTGCAGACTACTCTGGTTCAATTTAAATAAACTAACCACCATACAATTACTGCTTTTTTCCCCCCGTTTTTAGTCTCCCAAATTAAGCAGGATACTGTAAGTTTTCATTAAGCATGAATGAAAGTTCACTCCAAGAACAGACTAGCAAATCCTAGCCAAATATCAACAGTGCCAGAAACATTTTCTTTGATAGAAAAACTACACTCCTAAAATATCACAATTTGAATAAAAACTACCAATGGATTCCAGCAATAAAAATTTAAAGTTTCCTTTTTTACATATAAATATTCATATGTTGGACTTATGGCATGAGCACTTGTTTTCTCATATAAATCTAGTAACAAGTTTTTACATATAATATGCATAATACCGAACAGGTTAGTTGACTAACTCCTACCATACCTACATGAATAGATTTTAAATAGATTAAATCTCTAAAGGTATAAAATAGTGTTTAAAAAGTATTAAACATATTCTAAATTTCATAAGAGCTATGTCCTCAGTTCCTAATACAATAAACTTCAACAGTTTTGTGGGCCAGCCACAAATGTTAATTTTGGATTTCAGTACTTCCACTAAAACACTGAATTTCAGAACATAAAGACATTACAAATAGTTGATATGAAAAGGAGGAAATCATGCCAAATGTGCATTTTAAAACAGGAAATCAATTTTCCTAGGCTCTGATTCTGTCTGGTTTACAGCAAACAATAGCAGGGTGCAAGGGAAGTTCACTCAAACTTACTTTCCAAATTCTCTTTATTTCATAATACTGAAAGATAAGGAGAAGCAAAGACTCGGACATTCAAACAGGATGGCATCTTAGCTTCAATTCACACTTAAGCTCTTTTACTAAACATTTGATTAGATTAGATTGAGAAAAAAAGAGAAACATGGCCTTGAAAATAAATCAAGATGTGATTAGATGTACTACAATGCATATTGAGTTATTGACAGTAACAGCACAAGTGTTTCTGTCACTTCTCATACAGTTTTGTTTTGCTTTCTACCTTGAAGCATTTTGTTTAATTTGGATCAATAAAAACTTTTAAAAGTGCATTCACAGTTTACACAATAGCTGCATGCCAGATTAGGTCTGTTAACACACCAAGTACAGGCAAGCTCTTTTGGACCACCTTGCTCAACAGCTTCACAACAGCTCTTAAAAAAGTAACTGTAAATTAGAAGGATATTTACTCCACCAACATCCCTCTGCCATACAGGCAAATGATGAGTGATTTTGACTTTCAGCAACTCATTTGATCCTTTCTCAAATCAAAGCTAAACCATTATCAAGAAAATTTTAACACAGTTATTAAAGAAGTACCAGTATCACATGAAGTTACTTTACTTCAGTGAGTAGTGTCCCAATCTTGAACACTGCAAAAAACCACTGAAGTGAAGAAATTATCTATCATATAACTAATTACCTGCTTTTCTGACTACCCACTTTTTCTTCTATTTATGGTAAAATATGCACATTTTTTTAAAATGAGAGCTAAGCTGACAAGAGGATCTAAATACACTTTGAATATTTTCACCTGCATGTGAACAAATGTAGCTGCAATTTCCACTTCAGGATACTGACGATGAAATTTTGCACCACACCAGTGTCTTGTCACATCTGAGAATGTCACTGGTGTGTATGCCCAGTGCACAACCACCTCATTATATTGACATGCACTGCTTAGGAATTCTGATCAAGAAGAAGTTGTATTAAGAGGATTTCCCTTTCTCATTGTAGTCATGACACTGAAATTCTGTATTTCTGCCAGAAATGGTCACTGTTATTTAAAGAAATGCTACTAAAGAACAGGCTTCCTTCTGCTTAAAAAAGTTAGTAGATATGGGCAGTTAATAAACATTAAGAATGAGTAAAAATTTTAAGACGTATAACATGACTGAACATCCATCGCAGTTTTTATTGAATTGTTTCTAGCAGCTGTCTGTCACATCACACATTTTGCAAAAGTCATAACCCTCTCTCTCACTTCACCTAGCATAGGTAAATAAGACATAAGACCGAGCTGGAAGAGTCTTAATTAATATCTCCATGACAGTTAAAATGTTCCAAGCAAATGTTTTGCCACGAACTATAAGTCTTATAGAAGTATCACTGAACAGTCACTTCACGTTTTGCAATTTCCCAGTGTAGCTACTCAGTGCTACTTCAAGGTCACCATTTTCTAGTGCCAGTCTTCTATTAAAAGCCAACTTGCAAACTAAGCTACTAGAATCCGGGGCAGGGGACAGAGAGGGGTAAAAAAGGAAGATAGGCAGGTTCAGTTTCCCCATCAGGTCAGCAACCCAACTTTACTTAAGGCACAGCTGCATAATCACTGCTGCCAACACAGAGGAAGGAGCCAAGAACACACTGTTACGGGGGGAGAAAACAGTAAGATGTCCCCTTTCAAGCACGAGGCAAGTCACATACAAGGCCTTTCACTGATCTGTAATGGCTTCAGAGTGAAGAAAACTAATTTGGTATTGTTCAGCCCAGGAGAAGTGAAATCCAAGCATTTCAATGAAATAATGCCTTTGGAAAACAAACATATGCCAAAAGAAAGATAAAAGCTTCAGTTCTAGCTTTTGGTCTCATTTTTCTGTTTGTTCATTTCAGATGGAAGGTTTTCTTGTTTGATTAACCCCCGCCAAGTATTTGCTCTATAGTGTAATCAGTGAGACTGCCTACAGGCAGTGCATTGTATCTGCACCTGCAAAAAAAGTTCATTCCATTTTAATAACTTAAAGAATCATTTGACATTAATCACAGACGCACAATTCACCCGCAAATGCCTGTGTCTTTCTTTTGGTCCAATATAATCAGAACAGTAGTAATTTTATTTTTGTTTTCAAAATTGAAGGCTAAGTATAGACAAAATAGCAATGCCAGTAAATTCAGTGAGATTATTCGTCTTAAAACTCCTAGTAATTTTCATTTGTCCTAGGCATTTCCCAGTTTTTCAAAATCCAGAATCAACTAAGTCAACCACAAATACACCCAAAATACCCACATATTAAATACATAAAATGTATTCTGTCATTCATAATAAGGAAAAATAAGATGAAACTGAAAACAACACACTGCACCAAAAATACTTCCACATCCTTACTAAAAAGTAACTATTTGTTTTCAAAAATGTTGGGATTTTATTTCCCATTTGTTTCAAAAAATCTAAATTATTAGAAGACCAGGGACAGAAAGGAATCTATCTTTGAATTGCACCTTAATAGTCCTAAGGCATGTTTTTTTCAACTGACTTATCAGAAACTAATTATTAAATCCTGCTGCAGATCATGAATGCAACAGACTACCTCAAATTATAAAATTTGACAATTTTAACCCTGCCATGAAGGATTTTGAGAGCTTTTAAGATGGACCTAAGGAATCATAACAGCACACAACAACCTAATTAAACACAACTTCTCCCCTGCACTGACTAACTCTTAGGAAAGATGGTTCATTTACTCGTCAAGTATTAAAACATACTCTGTAAGGAAATAATTTTTGTCACAAAATCTGCCCAGGAGTTGTCTAGTCATATTTTTTCCGCACTGTGAGGATGCAATGTTTAAAATACTTACTTGGGATATATTGGCTCATAAAGATACTTGTCTCTTGTGGATGGGATTTCAAAAAATAAGATGTATCCATTTGCAGTCTGAAAGAGAAATACTGATAAGATACATATCTAGTCTCAGCATGAGTAAAGTACTTTAGTCTCATTGATTTCTATGTATATCTCATATATTGAACTCAAATATACGTTCATTCAGACATTTAGAAAAACCGTGTGTTGAAATTAATTCCAGGTAAAATTCATACTCGTCCCTAAAGTCAAATGAATAGATTAGGCAGGAGGTGGAAAACCATAAAATCAATGCTGTTTACGCACAAGCCCATCAGAAATTTTTCTTTAATTCACACAAATCTCTAAAACCAGGGAAACTGACAACTAGTTCAGATATTTAAAACCTGGGCACTGACATAATTCATACCAACTACACAAATTAATGCAGAAAACAAAGCAGAAGGTGGGAAGTACCTGAATAAATCCTACAGGTGTTTGAACACACAAAGACACTACAAAGTACAAAGAGTTTAGGCACTGCATCTTAGTGTCGGTCATCCAGTTTCCAAAAATCCTCACATCACTTACCTTTACAACCACTACACCTGTAATAACTCAAACCCAAGCCATATTCATCCTTCTGGAAGAATGACTTCATACTATAACACTACACAGGAAACAAATACTAATAATTTAGTTACTTGATGCTTCAGTCATACCTAGAAGCTACTTGCACAAGTAAGAGAGAAGCAGATGACCAATAATGTTGTGTGTTCAAAGAAGTGTCATTTATTTGCAGCATGAATTTATTTTCCAGGCAAATTGGTAAATGCATTTTGGTTTGCATTTAGCATTTCCATCCAATTATTTTAATATGAGCTGGGCATGTATCCAAAGCACTGGAGACAAAAAGCACTGAAATGAATGGTTTCACATTTCTTTGCAAGATTGGTTTCCTTTTCTTCGAATAAAGCAACACTCTTGTTAGCTTAGCATATCATTTCATAGATGCCATGGCTTTCCTCAGTTAAACATTTTGCTTTAGAAAATTCATGTTTTCGCTTTAAATTCCAAGAAGCGTTATTATTCTCATTCACAAAGCGAGTATCTTTTTCAAGCAAGAATACAATCCAAACCATAATGATGAGCTTGAGACAGGGTGACAATAAATGGAAGCTTTTCTGTGTGCTGTAATATCATGTTCAGGTATTATGTGGTAAAGAAACGTGTTCATTTCTAACATCTTTACAGGTTCTTTCCATTACATCATTAAATATTTAACCCGTAAGTTATCTTATCCTGGAAAGAAGAGTAAAACAATACTGTTAAGTATCTTTATACTGATATTAAGGTACAAAGGGCCTTACTGAACACTATTCAAAGCACAAAGCTGCTATTGTTACAGGTTCATTCCTAAATAGAACCTCAAATTCCATGAAGAGGGGGATGAAATCCAGAAGCATTCAACCACAGACTTCCAGCAAATTGATCATATTCATTTACAGATGTTTCATTGCTTTAAAAATGTCTGATTGAAACTTATTAAATAAGTAACCGTCATTGTCATCCATCCCCTGATCCTTCTAATCTCCAACAGTGAGAAGTATAAACACTAAGTATCCTGCCAGGGATCTTACAACATGGTTTACTGTATGCTACTATTTATAATAAAGCTCTGCCTTGGCTGTGGGAATGCACGCTGAAGTGCAATCCGTATCTGAGGTCTACTTGGAACATGGGAAGGACCCAAATGCCTCCTATACTTCTCCTTACTGAAGTATCTTGATCCAATTCTTAAGTTTAATTTATTACTAGAATTGCTACCTTGGAGGTATGTACTAACCTAGACAAGAAAAAGTATTTCCTAGTAACACTGGAAAAACTGCAAAGGCAGCAATACAAAACTACAGAATATCAGAGTTAAAAATAAGATCTGCCTAGGAAATGGGCCAACAGTTTAGCAACAGAAGACACTAGTAGAAAAAGAAGCTAGAATTGCTAGGGGATGGTGACAGTGTGAAAATTGCTTAAGCTGCATACCTTTAAAGCTACTTGAGGTATTTTATAATGCCTGATATGCTGGCCCAAAGTCTGTCTGCAGTACAAATAATATTTATCTCAAAGCATATGCTGCCAAGTGAGTTAGTTTCATGGAGACACTCTGAAACAAAACCATGGTATATCAGTGCTCTAGTGGTCATAAAATCCAGACTACACTCCCCATTATGATGTGATTTAAAATAAAAAAAAGAAAAGGAATGTACCACTTGGCTAAGAAGTATATACTAAGCCTTTTGCTCACTTTCTTAAAAACAAAGTTTTATTACAGAAAATGACTACAATCAAGCTACTCATGAGTACAGGTAGTAACAGGTGAGAAACATCACTTAGCTTTCGAACTTAAATTTTTAGCTGTTGTCACAGGACTTCAGTAATTAAGCGAAGCTAATTCAGTTTAGAATTATTGAGTTTTTTCATCAAAAACTTGCTTTGCTATTGCTCCTTCATTTGAATGTGTTAGTTAAGAAAAAAGAGAAAACTATTCACTTGACAGAACTCTTTTCAGGAATGAGAGTATCACACATCTCCAGGAACAACTTCTTCATTAAGCTCAAAAACTGACTTTCTGCCCTGTGTCACTATAACAAAACCAGCAATATTGTAAATGTGGCCTTTCAGTAGCACTCCCTAACTGTTCCAAATTAAACTATATATATTTCTTTTTCTCTTTAAAAAAAGTGTACTGCAAAACAACTGATGTCAAAACTACCATAACAAACATACTTGACTATATCATTTGTATATATACACCCAGGCACGAAATGTCATCCTAAGAAACACAAAGAATATTAGAAATCTTATCACACTCATTATTTTATAAGTGATGACCATTTTGAATTTTAATTCACAGTGCTTTAGTTTACAAACTGAGACTTCATGGGCATTTAGATTCTGAAACTATTCACCAAAAAGAACAGTGTACATTTAGTTGCAGAAAAAATCTAAAGAGCAGTGACTGAAGTGGCAGAAACTAAATGTTATCTGACTGTCAGCTAAACCACAGGTCTCTTGAGCAAACAGATCAAAACATCTCAGGAAAAGAACCCACAAAACGCAAATAAATTCAATATAAAAATTCAAATTTCTTCTGAACTACTACATAAATGTTTAATTCAAATGTGTTTGGATATACATACTGAAAAATTCTTTTTGATTCATAGCAGAAATTACAGCAGACTTTCTGACTTTATTGATAATTTTTAGTAGTCACTGAGAATATAATCTAGCACTAACATAAATACTTTACTTCATTGATTCCATTAGACTTTTTTAAGGCAATTTTAACATTTTAGACCAACTACTTACTTGCATTATACAAAAGAAAACTGGACCACAGGAAGCTTAGCTGATTTATGATTATCATGATATTGTTAGAGACATGAACTACTCCATAAATCATCTGGTGTTTCCACTAAGATAACATATTAATATAAGACCTGGTCCTAATGTAAGACCTGATCAAAATACACCAAGAATATTATTCCGTATTTCAACTATAAACTGTACTTCCACCTTTCTTGTGTTCACCTTGCACCTCAGACTTTAAATACTGCTGCTGAAAAAGTCCAAAGTGCTGTGAGCACAACATCAGCTATGAAACAAGACTTTATTTCCATGTGGGACAAGATCTCATCTCTAAGATTCTAAACAGAAGAGTTCATGTATCACTTATCACTGCCCTTGTTTCTGTGTTCTCAGTGACTTGCAATAATTTTTAACCACCAAAAGCCAGCAATAAGTCCAGTTTCATATCTAAAGACCCACCTTTAAACCCTTTAACCATAAAGTTAAGTATCAGTATGTCAGCTAAGTCCACAACTATTTCTTTTATTCACATAACTTTACATTATTGTATTATTTATTACCAGATTACTAAAGGAATGAGATGCTGTATCACCCCCTGCGAATACATGTAACCATTGTTTTATGACAAAGAACTATAGTTCACTCTCACAGAGAAAAAATAATGAAAACGACAAAAGAAAGCTTCTATCATCTAAAAAGTCCTTGGTACCATTACATATTTTCATAAGACAAGTATCCATTAAATGTATATATGGTCTGCAAGTTTGTAGAAGCACAGAAGCTGGTAACACCAAATTCTGTTTGCAATAGTTTAACCAGAGTAAGAAGGAAAAATTCTACTTACTGAAACAGCTATCATTGTGCTGTCAGGCCGCCATTCTGCCTGCTTATAAGGTCCAAACTGAGAAGCTGCTTTTGAAAGTTCCTTGTAGCTTACGATTAATACACTCGGCTGGAGGAAAAAGATATAAATAATTACATCTCATATCTAGAAGGAATGGGATGTTTCTTACATTGTGCTGTATCTGTAAAGAACTATGTTTTCTTAACACCTACATGTTTCCCTTGAAGGTTGTTAAAAAATAAATATGTATTTGACAATCCATTAGAAAATGGTGCTTCTAAAGAAAGTTCATGGACAACTGTTAGATTAGGACACTGTCATTCCTAATCTCACTCTTTCAAACCGAGGACATTTAAATAAAATACTTAATTGCACATAAGGAGTCAGTACAGAATACAGAAGTAGTTTCAATTTAGATAAAGGGTGGCTGATGTTTAAGATAAACAGACCCACCTCAAACAGGCTCCTGTCAAATGAATTAGGATGAAATATTCCATAGAATATTTGGTACAAGTATAAATTAGGATGAAATATTCCATAGAATATTTGGTACAAGCCATTTGCTTAGTTTCTAGTAAATGGGCGGGCCATTGCATTAAAGAGAATGACAGTCAGGAAATTTGTTTTCTGGAACAGGTTGTCAGAACCTGCTGAAAATCCACCTCTACAGTTAGCTGGAAGGATTTTGCAAATAACGAGGTGCATCCATTAGGACCTTTCCTTCTGGAAAGGGAGAAAAGCTTTGGGGTGATGAAGACCAGACAAAGCTACTACAGGAATTAAGCCTTCATTCCCGTTCACCAATGCAATCGAGAGCTGCAACACAAAAATCTAATGCAAAGTAACCCTTCCTTGCTTAGAAACATTCGATCCCCTTAAGAATATTTCACAACTGTTTCTATTTTGTTGCTTTTAAATCAGTAATAGTTTTCAGCTTAGATGGGTATTTCCCCTTCCATTTTCCTCCACGACTGGAAAGTGGAAGTTAAATTAAGCAGGACAGACTTCTTATTTTGTCAAGAACAAGAGTCACCCCTCATCTTCATACCATATGCTGTCTTAACTTTATCAATTTCAGTTTTCACTCAGATTTGGAGCATTGAACACTGTACCAGAAAAAGCACACTGAAAGGGAACCAAGAGGGGACAGAGTAATCACTCATTTTTCCAAAATTAACCATGATACCACTAGGCAAAACTTCTCAACCACCACTACAGCCACAGGTGAGGGAAGTTTACTACTGTTCTTGGCTTACTTGAAGGACCAGCAGAAACAATAGAATAAATATAAAAACATTAATTCTACCCAGAAGTCTTGTGAGTGTCCATCACTCCAGAATTTGATATCTACTACCATCACTTCCTTCAGTTTCCTTTCAGAAGAAGCAGAGTTACAAACAACCTAATTTAAAAGTATGAATATTAATTTTAAATAGTATAAAACAAAGCAATGAAATATTGTTACCATGCACGTAAATAACAAGCTGAATTAGTACCACATGGGCAGCCTTAGCCTTGGTAAATTCACAGAATTGCTTAGTGTAGTGCAAACAGCACAACTTACTCTTTAAATTTCCCACCCACACAAAACTGAATAATCAAAAATAAAGTAAGCATTTATGAAGTATAACTTATATATGAAGTATAATCTTTACCCTAAGAACTATTTACACCAGCTTTTACAATTTGGGTGGCTTCTTTTGCATCAAATTATCTAACATTAAATAGATAACTCATAATTCTTACTAACAGACTCTTGTTGATTGTTCTCATTAACTACATAGCCTTTCACTGATTGGCTTAGAACCACCTTAACTGCCTTAGATATACTGAGAAAAAGCAGTGTCTTGGTAATCTGCATCCTTAGTGCAAACTTGGAGATCATTCTTAAAGCATTTCCTGCCTGAAGCATTTTAGCAGCTGGTAAAATTAGAAACTCGGTAATATACAACTTTCTTTGTATATTGCTACTCTTAAAGAATACCATTACATAATTTACAGTGTAGAGTTCTTGTGACATTGATTCACAAGAAAGCTGCTATTACACCTTAGAAACTGCAAGAACATTCTACATACACATAAGATACAAAATTTATACCAATTGATTTCTAGGTTTTGTGTCTCACAGCTGAGGACTTGAATTAAAAAAGATAGCTTGCACTCATAATGTTGTCTTTTTGTAGTTTGAGTAGCTTCTTATTAGAAAGCAGATCCACTTCGAATTAAATAGGTCACAAAGGCTACCTAGCTAGAGATTAAATGAGAAATTATTACACTGATACAATTCATTTTCATATACTCCACAGCATAAAAGCATCAATTCAGATGGGAGAAAAAACCTAACATACAAATTTACCCCCCTTTTTAAAAACTTTCCACAATGTGTGAATATTCTGGATTAACAAAGATAGAAGGAGAGCTCAAGATCCTGCTCTGCTTAGGCACGGGAAATGGTAATTTTACATCTGAAGCAATTTATTATATTTGCTGTAACTGAAAATGTATAATGTCACAGGAATATATACCAACCTAATTACTTGACCCAAGCACAGCAAGCCATTGAACATACATTTTAACAAAAAAAAAAAAAAACAAAACCAAAGCAAACAAAAAAGGCAAAATCAAAACCACACAAAAAAACCCCTCAAACAAACAACTAAAAAAAGGGGGGAGGAAGGGGCTAGTTAGTTAGATACTCTATTCTTGTTAATTGTATATATTAAATTCCTACTCTGTATAGAAACAGGGGTTTATATTCTATTAATTAGAATTTTCCCTAAATATTTTCATTTTTTCTGTTAAAAAAACCCCAAATCTCCATATCAGCTTCATGAAAACTCCATGGTTTTTACTCTTCACACTTTGGCATGCAGCTACTACAGTTGCAAGGAAATGTAGTTATGCTCAACTAATGAATTATGCCCACTTTCCCAAATAAGCCAATATATTAATCCTTCTTCTTTAAAATGCTTAAAATCCACTTGCTGAAATATTAATGGTAAAGCCACAGTTTTAGGAGAAATGGGATTCCAGAAACATAGCAAAGGACCTAACTAACAAAGAGTTGTTTAAAAAGAAGTAAAAAAAATGTTTACAGGAAGAAATAAACACCTTCAGTTGTTAAGGAAGAGAGAACTGAGTAAGCAAGTCTTAATTCAAATAGCAATTTAACCTTAAAAAAAAATTCCCAAAATAGATTAAGAAGCATATCAAACATTTTTAAATCTGCTGCAGAGAAAATCTAGCATTTTGGTACAGTATGTTTTGTCTCTCAGAAGGAATGTAAGGTCAGACAAAACAGAAGCTGCCACTCAGTTACAAAAGGAACTGTGGCAGTGGATGCTTACAGGATAAGAAAAATGGTGAAAGGAAAAACAAGAAATGTAAGCTTAAAAAGAATATAGCATTACTATTACTAAGGTGTCAACAAACTCTCCAGTGCACTAGTTACCAGCACTGAAAAGAAACAGAACTTCTTGTTCTCACAACTAAACTTTGTCTCCCTCCATCAGTCAGCTACCTTGGCTATCTCTTGACAAGAACAGGTTCCACTGTTCTTACTCAGACGTTTCTATGTATCACAACAGTATTTTTCTAGCATTGAAAATGCCTCTTTTTTACTGATGAGAGTTTATAACAACATGAAATCAAATCTGGTTGGCATTACCAGAAATGAATTGCACTGTTTGTAAAACAGTAAGGAAGCAAGACTGCTCCATCAACAAAGCCACCTAAAAAACTCACTGGTGTTTCATTATCAGTTGTATATTAAGAATCCCTTCAGACTCTCTACTATGAAAGACAAGCTCTGTATCAACATCTGGACAAAATAGCTATGCAAACAATTAAAAAAACTACAACATGAAACATCACAGCCAAATCCACGATGAAATAATCCCAAAATGTTATTGTTTTACTTAATTCTAGCTGACCAAATACAGTAACTTGCCCATTTACCAAGTATAAGCAGCATAAGCCACGTCAGAACACTTAGCCATATATAATACAGTTTTTTTGAAAAAATCTACTAAGGTATACAAACCCTGCAGCAAATTTTCTCAGCAAGCTTGGATACAGGAAATTACCAATTCCCTTACCTAAATACAAGTATTCTACTACATTTGATGAAAATACAAATGCAGTTGACATTTAAAACCTCAACTAAAATGCCAAGGTTGTTCTGAAAAGGCCCCTTTTGAAGAGGACAAGTAGCCTTGAACAGACTTGAACAACAGCCCTCCCATGAGCAACTGTCCTAATTGAGATGTTTACAGAGTGTCACAGAAAATTACATATTAACCAACTGGAAAGAGGTACAATCATTTGACAGAATACAAAATAATGAAAAAAATATTTTCCTTAAACCAGATTCTCTGGTTTGACTGCTGGTTAATGACAAAAAATTGTTGATTTTACAAGTAGGTCAGCAAATACAATAGAAAACTACTGGACTAAGTCTGAAAAGCAAACACATGACTTGACAGCACACATGCAACATGGTCTCATGTATGGGTTTGGGTTTCTTAATGTAACATCAATACAAGAACCTGCAAGGGTGGATAATTGTTAAAACATAATATTCTCATCCCCAGTCATATATTATTCTATACATCAAAAATCCATCTCATTGAGGATAAAGAGGCACATTCTTTGACAAACCTAAATATGCTGTTTAGTTTTATATGCCAAATGCTTCAATGCATCATTAGTCTATAGGTTTAAGTCATAAATCAAAATGTTCTTCATATGAGCTTATGATCTAAGTGACAACGACAAGGCTGTGTCTCAAACAGAACAAAGGAGAACAGAACAAAAGTTTGGTGACATTGTGTAGTTTATTTTGTCACTATATGATCTGAGCTTCAATTTAAATGCTGAAGCTTTGTAAAATGACAAACTAATAAAACAGGTTATATGGAGAAAAGCAAGCCTGTGGGCATAAGGAACAGAAAAATTTGTAAAAATAGACCACAAAAGGTCACTTTGACAATAATGGAGATAAAAGGTGGCAACAAATGGATTTCTAAAAGCAAGGTTAATTATACAACTAACTCCTTCAATTTAATTTTGAAAATGTTTGGAAAGCTTCAAATCAGAGTACCCACCCAACAGAGGAGAAACAACCATGTGCTTCATGGCTATTGCAAAATAATTCAGAAAACCAAAGTGCAGAATTGTCAACCACTACTTCTCCCAAATAAAAGTTTTCAGTTAACCTACTGCTCAAAAATGTTGCCAAAAAACAAAGGCATATTCTATATATCTTTGCTTTTCTGTTATGTGTGCAGCTAACTGGACACTCAAAAGTCATAACTGAGAATGACTTTTTACCTTCATGCACGTAATTATGACATAGCTTTCAGGGGTCATCTATTGTATAATACAGGAGACACTGAGAGCCTGTAAGTTCTACTGAATAACCACATGACAAATTTGCATTTTGTTAGATAAATTCATCAGTGTAACATTTGTTTAATTACGTAATCACAAAATGCATCTTTTTAATAGAAGCAACAGCACAACTGTTACTGTTACTGACAAATAAAAAGAAATGGCCTTCTCAGACAAGTGTCTAAAGGGCATAAATAAGAGACAGGATTTTAGCAGTTAAACTACTAAGGAAGAAAACATAGCCGAAGCAGCAGAATATCTTAACTTGCACTGATGCTATCTGTATCATATTGTTCACAAAACACTGCCAACGCAACCACTTATATCAAGACATCTGTTGTCCTATTCTGCAATCATATTCTAGATAAAATGCCTCCAGAAGTTGTATCCAATTCTGTTAAGAAAAGGTCATGCACAATAATTCTGTAAATTATTCTGCTTACAGTTCTGAGATAAAAACATAATCTGGAAAGCATTGCGAAAACATTTCTTTTTAACAGTCCTTGTAATTAAAAAAAGACTAGACAAACAACGGCAGACAATTTTAATTTTATTTATTAATATATCTTATGAACTCCCTGCACTGTGTCACAAGTAACTCCCTTTATAGTGTGGCAAAATTCCAGGTTACAGAGATCACTTCCCCAGCAGAAGTACAGTCCCTTGTTTTGTCCTATTGTATGATTAGATTTAAAGCACACATCTATTTCAACTCTAATACGGCAACACCTAGAGACAGAAGAGCACATATGAGAGAGCTGTGAGAGCTGTCTGAATATCAACTTACTCAGCATTTAAAATGAATACCAACTATTTCACAATCAAGGATTCTGACACAAATGCTTTCCCAAAAGCTTATTTTAGTTCATTTATGTGTTCTGACTCAGTATCAGATCATTAGGGGAAAAAAGAAACAAAAACACAAGTTTCAAAAACAAGAGTAAATATAAATCATAAGCTGAGAAGCACACAGGTAACCAAGAAATCCTCCTCTGAATGAGCAGATGGGGCAAGCTATTCTTGGCTTCAAAGGGCTCACAAAACTGGTTTTGACTGACAGAGTCATAGCAGATCATCCTAACAGCCTACAGGAGTTTTCATTAAATATTCAAGGCCAGTACTTATTCTTGTCATTGTCACAAGTTTGTTAATACTAAAGAAAGGAAACGCTGAACCATATTTACACATACATCTACGTCAGCAGACTATTCTTGCTGCACACAACTCACTTGTCAAGGGACAGGCAGGGAACTCCACTCGTCTATGACACCTTTTTCCTTCACTGCATACCTCGTCCCTTAATACCTACAGCTCTATGGCTGAATTTCTAGAATTCAAGAGATAACTAAACCAGTTTAAAATTAAAGCCATAACTGTTAAGGGAGTAACACTTCCAAAGGGCCAGCTACAGAGCCCCTTTGATCCTTTCATCAACTAAATAAACAGGCTTCTATTTGTTCACTAGGCTTAACAGCCCTGCAAAAAGACATCACTAGTCCACCATAAGATTCATTAAAATAGAGGCACAACTAGGAAAGATGACACACAGGGCTGCACAGCTGCCTTGTGAAATCTCATTGTCAGTTCCCAAGTCAATCTACTAAACAGCAATTATCTCATTATAGCATTTCAGAAGGGTTCTGTCATTCATTGAGGTTTCTCATTTCAAGCATCCAAGTACTTAACATTAACCGAATAAAAATGTTTGACAAGCTTTTCCATGCTATCAATAAAAATAGTTAAGCCAGCTCTTAAGTGACAAGGAATTACCTAAGGTACGTAGACCTAAAACTTCTGATTTAAGGAAAATGCTTGGAGTAGAGATGTCCACAGTGGGAAGCATTTAACTGAATTCAATGGGGAGCAAAAAAAGATTTTTTGTACCATTAAAAAATAAAATAAAGCAAAAAATTTAAAATGTGTTCATTTTGGCGTCACCTCATTCCTTTTAGTTTTCTTTTTTTTTCTTGTAAAATACTGGAAGAGGCATCCAAGAGACTGGTAGCATAGAGTCTACCAGTGTACAAGAGCATTTGAACAATGTTCTTAATGATATGGTTTAACTTCTGGTCACCCAGAATTGGTCAGGCAGTCAGACTATGTGACCAGGGTAGGTCCCTTCTAAACAGACAAAATAAAATTACAGTAGAATAGAACAGAGTATGTTGTGTGTGCTTGATAATGTGTATACTAATACAGTAACACATGTGCATAATTCATAAATAAGTCAACATATCAGAGGGCTGTGCTCAACAATCTCTCACCAATACTGATCTATGATAAAAGTCATTCACCTGAGTGGTCTTCTCTATCCACAATCCAATCTCTCCTAACATGTAAAACAGCCAACAAGTTTTTGGTTCAAAAACACTAGCAGAATTCCATCTGGCTTCTTCCAACACCAGTTACCAAGTTTTGAGTCTTAATACCTATATTGATTCTAAAATAGTAAACAATCCACACTCTGGGATGAACTTTCCTGAGTTCCACTAGTTCTTAGCACACAGTAGGTAAAAAGGTGCTTCAAACATTACTATGTCACCTTAAAAATACACATACTGAATGTAAACTCACACACCTGGAAGCATTTCAAAGAGCCCTGTTTTTGAAAATTTCAAAACACAACTATCTCAGACTCATCACTTTATTCTTAAATGAAACCTTTGATATATAGCTGAGATAGTTACAAGTCTTAACAAGAACACTAGCCTGAAGGCTCTTCTGTGACAAGAAATCAAGTTAGTGCAACCTGCCTAGAATTTATCCTTGTTCCAAAGAACAGACTTCCAATAAATGAAAACATTTTCTAGAATGCAGTAATTTTATTTTATCAATGTTCAAACGCATTATTTTAAGCTTCACCTTCAAAAATAAACAAGAAACTGAAAAAAAAGAAAAGCCTGGGGGAAAAATACCCAACAAACCACATTCATGACCCCAGCTGTATACATAAAAATAATGCATGAAATTATCTTTAAAAATGACCTTGACCAAAACCTTTATTCTTCCACGTTTTTGATAACAGTCAGTTGTCTGCAGAGGCCATGAGACTGTAACATGTTTTTCAGTTTAGGATCAGTCAGTGATCAGGTCTGGCAAGTCAGCACCTTCCTCGAAAGCACCCACTACAAACTGAATCAAAATCTGTTTCAAAAATACCAGTGATCTGTGAGCTCCTGTGAGCTTAGTCAACTCTCCTGCAACAAGTGAATTTTTTTAGTGCTCTGTCTGCAGCCAGTCATATAATGTTTAACATTTCAAAACAAGTCCAAGCATGCAAGCTAATTAACCTCGTCCTTGAGAACAGATCATAAAGTAAACTTCAGCTAGACAACAGGGCACATCTTGTGAAGCATTCCATGAGCCTGTTGTTTTCTATGCCTTTTCACAGAAAAGATCACTTCTGCTGTGCTGACAGACAACAACTACACCTCCAACAACTGTAAAAGCTAAAAAGTATATGCACCGTGTGCCACAAACCTAAGAAAACAGAGGCCACATGATGTTGTTCACATAGCACTGTAGCTGGGCTGATTATGTGCTAGCTGGATACCTGTCTAGGTTCAAAAAACATCAGCAGAACACTAGCCAGGAACAGCCTTACTGCGCACAATAAAACAACGTGATGAAACCTCAGCAAAACTTAATACAAGATTTTAAGGCCGTGACTGCCATTTGACATCTTTCAGTATCAGCTTTCTAAAACTGGATTGTTGGTTTTCCCTGGTAATCTGAGATGAACTCCATAAACCACCTGGATCTGGAGATATTTATAGACAGATTTAGGGTCTAATCTAGGCAGCATTTAAAAGGATCCAGCATCAAAATTTAGAGTCAGTATCACAGTTTACATTGACTGCTCTAAATCAAACTGACAAACAGCATTTTTGTTACCACATTAATACAGTGTGAATTAAAAGCAAGGCACTTACTCACACAGTTTCAAACTAGATACAGCTAGACCAGTACCTTCCATGCAAAAGCCATGACTAGCCTCCTGTTAGAGCCACAAAATTTTTAAACTTTCCATGAGAAGCAAAGTTTGTGAACTTCTACGTTGTAACATTCTGGGTATCGACAGCATTTATTCTGTGTTTCACAAAGAGTGTTTAGTTCTCTGATATTCATATGTTCCTTTATACAAAACGCAAAAAATACAGACATGAAAGACATGAAGCATATATGTAAAAAACCCCACACTGCTACAAATACTCCATATGTTAAGCACAAGCACAATGCACAGTTTCAAAAATAAGGTTGCTTGGAAGTCTCATTTTTTAGGAAAAGCGAGTGTTAACTGCAAGCAGATTAATGTTCCGTATTTTCTTAACACCATATTGCCAAACCGCTCAGATTCACAAATACTGGAATATCCTGTAAAGTTAACGCCAAATTTTACCACCGTTTCTAGAAGAAGAAAAACAATTAGCAGACGACAGCTCTTGTCAGCTGGGAGGAGGGTCCGAGAGCCTATAAAATGATGGATACTCACTCTGCAGTACCAGATGCTTAGCTGAGATGGGAACAAAACTGCGAAGAAAGCTCTCTGGGGATCCGTCTGGATGTGAAGCGGTTGCTCCAGGGACTCCAGAGGACACAAGAGCCTCTTGGGCCAGCCGCTGAGGAAATACATGGCTGAAGATTTCCAGAGGAGCTGGCGCTCAGCCTGCTCTAGCCTAGGCGGGGGGACAGCGGGGGCATCAGCAGAAGGAGCGACACAGCGTCCGCGGCCGACCACGCATAATCACCGGGACGGGACGGCACCCCTGGCTCAGCACCGCCGGGGACGGGGG
>JAHLSL010013598.1:4108335-4192012 GCA_025920805.1 Petroica traversi | reverse complement strand
CGGCCGGGAAAGGCGCGCCCGGGCTGAGGGGGAGCGGCGGAGTGAGGGGCGCGGGGCTGCGGACAGGATAACGAGGGGTGCGGGGCTGCGGGGCTGCGGACAGGATAATGAGGGGATTCAAGCTTAAAGAGAGTGGGCTTAGAGGGGATCTGAGGAGGAAGTTCGCTGCTGTGAGAGTGGAGAGGCCCTGGCGCAGGGTGCCCCGAGAAGCTGTGGATGCCCCATCCGTGCTCAAGGCCAGGTTGGATGGGGCTCTGAGGAGCCTCGCCTATTGGGAGGTGACCCTGCCCATGGCAGGGAGCTTGGAATTAGATGACCTTTCTAATTCCTTCTGACCCAGGCCTTTCTGTGATGAAATCCGTGTGAGAAAACCTTGTTAATCCCCGGCGTGAAGATCGCAGCTGGGGCTGTTCTGGGGACAGCGAGCGCAAGGCACGGCTGCCCGAACAGTTGGTTTGCTGCATCTTGGGCTTGGCATAATGCTGCTGACAGGTGCTAGCTCAAGGTTTCTCCCAACAAATGAGTTGGATCAAGGATCCACACTGCGTTATTTTTTCCCAAGACCTGTTCGTTTATCTTGTTTCCACTATCGCCCAAATGCTTTTATTCACACACTGTGGAGAGAGCAGGAGCATGTGGTGTGAAGGATGAAAAGCAGAACCTGAAGATGAAGCTGTAGCCACAGAGGTAGTAAATGAGGCTTGTTAGTCTTTTTCTGTAACTGGAAAATAAAAGGCAATAGAAGAGAACTACTGGTAAGATCTCTGTGCCGTTGCAAGGGCAGTGCCTCTGTTGGAAAGAAATAGCTATTGGTAGAAGTAATCAAAATAGCTTTATGAACCAGTGCCCTTGCACTGCCTGTTAGAGGAGTTCGTCTGGCCTAAGCTGTCTGGAAACTGGTCTCACTGCATACAAATTACCCACTGCTCTTCAAAGAGCATAGGTCATCCATACACCTTCTCTCTCCCAGCAGCTTTCTGGTTTTGTTACCAAATGGGGTTTTGTTACCATATGAGTACCATGCTCCAGCAGAAATATTTTCATCTGAACACAAGCACAAAAAGACAAGTGAATTAAAAAGACACATATATTAGTATCCTAACAAAACCATAAAATATGGCTTGGTAAAAAATAATGAGGGTACAAAATACCCAGGTATTTCATACCTCAAGTTTTTAACTGGGTGAGTTGGAAATGCCTTACAATCAAATTCCCCACTCTAAATAAATGCCAACCAGTGTTTTATGCTACAAACAGCCTACTTTAGTCTTCTGTGAATCCTTTTTGAGCCAAGTTTTTGACTGTTAGCCTTCTAAATGAGGAAATGGAAATTACATTAGGAATGTGGCATCACCTCATTTTACTGGCTCTCCTATTCCTCAGATTATTAAATAAATGGTACAAAATACACATGGAAGAATAGTTACAGCTGTAGAATCATCCTTCATCTGGATTTATTGCACTTAATATTACTTGAAAGAAAGGAGAAATTTGTCAAAGAACTTGGTAAGATACCTGCATGCTTTTCATACTTGTTTGACGCTTCTGTAGTTAATGCTGCAGCATCCTAACAAGTTTGTGTAAGAAGCAAACATATTTCCAGGTCATGCTGTCCATGCACGTGGATCAATGTGAGGTTGTGTGGTAGACCAGCACTAATGCAGGAAACAGCTACTGCTTTTAATAGCAGCTACATTGTAGGATTTTGTGGCAAAATGTAGAGACTGAAGCCTTTGCAATTTTTGGATTGCTGCTGTTTTTTTCTCTATGGAGAGATATGAGGCACATATTTGAAATTAGAAATAGTGATGGTGGCAATGTGTTGTTAAAAGTGTGACTATCAAAATCCTTACATCAATAATACAAACGTGATCCAAAGTATTTGATGATTTGGGTACATTTTTGTAGGCTGAATCTAGAACAAATCTAGATGCCTAGTGTTGTAAATCGGTAGTGATAGACTTTTTCGGGTAATAGGCTGTTTGTACTTGACAAGAAAAGCATTTTTGAGTGTGTGGTGTGGGAATGTAACTCATAATACTCCAGGATGCAAAAGTGTAGAAGATAAATGCGTGCAGTAGTTCAAGCTCAGAGAGTTTCTTGAACAGCTCTGGCAGTGGCTACCAAGGCACAATTACAGGAGACAGTGGCAGCACTATGATAACAAAGCTCAACAGAGTTGTGAAAGCCCTTTATACACAAAGGTCCACTTGTCAGTTGTCATCAAGTTCAGCAAGTTGCAAATAAGTCTTGATTGCAGCTGCCTATTCAGTGACAGTCGTGTTGTTTTGGAAACTGCACTCTTGAGATTGTTGTGTCCTGGAAAGGAAGAGTTCATGCAGAGCTCTGGGAACATCCAGGGACATGGAAATGTCATAAGCCTGGTACATAAGGTTGATGTCTACAGGTTAGTGAAAGGAAGGAGACAGCAGATCTGGCATGAAAATGTTGGACACGGGGAGCTGTTCTGTGTAGCTGCCTCTGTTAAGGTTCCTGGTGTTGATGGGCAGCTTTTGCCCTGAGCTGTCCTTTAGATTGTGCAGCTAGCTTTCACCTAATGTTGTGTTTGCAGCTCTTGCATTAGCAGTGACAGAGGGTAAGTTCCTGTATGTTAAATTAAAAAAAAATTACTCCTTCCCCCACTGTTGTCTCTAGCAATGTAGCTCAATGTAAAAGAAAACCCACAGAAAGAATGTTAGTGAGGCATGGTTAGAGTCAGTGTCATAAAGTTTTGCCATGCTGCTTTATGTGTGCAGGCATTGTGTCATATAAAGCACAGAAAGTGAGGGAGCATCTGCGTTATGTACATAAAAAATGTCTTTATTAAGTTATCTTGACTTTGTAAATCTCATTGTGGAACAAATGAGTCTTTTTACCTTGCAGCTTTCTGCTGACGAAGTGTGAAGATTGCCGTAGATTAGCCTGTTATTTAAACTGCCCCTGTTTTCAGTCATCCACTGATCCACCGAAATGGACATTTCCATTGAGAACAGTTCCAGATGAACAGGACAAGGTAGGACAAATATTCAAATCACTTTCCCGCAGACCATCCACAGAGGATGAATCATAATGGTTGTTATCATCCTGATATGAAGATGAAATCTAAAGAAATATCAAAATAAAAATATTAGAAATTTTTTTAAAAAAACAAACACACCAAAATCAACCCAATAAAAGGGAAATGATTTCTTGTAACACCACAAGAAAATCTTATATATTTTAGAACTAAAAAGAAGAAAACCGAACAAACAGTGGATTAGATACTAAGGCTAGTCAGTTGCAATTAGTTAAGAGAAAAATTACTCTGATTATTTCAGACTATTTCTGAATTCAGCCGACAGAGCTGGAAGGAGTATTCTTGTGAAGAGACTATTAGGACGAGAGGGAAGAACAGTTTATTCTGTTCTTGTGCAGCAGTTTGTGCTTGAGTACAGTAGATGGCCTAAAGTACTGCAATAATTTGGGAACAGAGTATAACACAATTTTTAATCCTACTGTTTGGATTTACTTTCTGACAAGTTTTCAGAATTATACCCAGCTACATTTAAATACAGTAAAAAGCTAATTTTGAACAAAGAAATTGCAAGTAAAAAATTAATTAGATAAATTCTACCTGGTTTTTCTAGCAATCACTGACAAATGATCACAAATTTGGCAAAATTATTTACCATTTGATAATTTATAAGTTAATGCAATTAATAATGATTGGTTTCAGATCATTCTCCGATTATAAGCAATATACCGCTATCTATTTTATAGTTTGTTCCTCACACATTACACAGTACCATTTCAGTTTCTCACTGAACAATTTATGTGACCAGCAGTATAAACTATACTCAATAAAAGCAGTATTAGAACCTTGTTTCCTGAGTTCCTCATCAGTGTTTTGCAATAATGTTTTGTTTTGGGGTTTTTTTTCCAATGAATAAACCAAACAACTGACAAAATTTTATCTAAATTTGTTAAATATATATATTATTGAAAAGTGTTTTTCATCAAGCATTAAAGAATCCAAAGCTAAAATTTGCAAGTAAGTTTACTAATGAATTTTAGCGTGGATAAAGTTGAGGTTATTATTTTGTTAGGTTAGATATAAAATAAATTTGGGCCCAAAATACTTTCTTTTATTTACTTATCTCTGAGAAAAGAGAAGGGAAATCATGACAGAGTTCTTTTCCTGCATTAACAGCCATACACAATATATAAAGCCAGATAAAAATGGAGAAAAATATTTCAGAGTTTAGGAATGCCAAAACCATGGTCTATCAGATTTACCATAGCTAGCACAACATTTTCAGAAAATCTGGATTCTTCAAATTATACAGGCCTGAGGACTTCAGTTTGGATTTCATAACTGCTATAAATTCGATAGAAGATATTTAAAAAAAAAATCTTCTACATCAGTGAAAATATCCTTAGAAATACAGTGTGTTCTTTCAGACTTCATTATCTGGGTTTCAGTGACTGGTGAATATGCTCCTAGTTTCATGAATAGCTTACTGCTGAAGTATTTGCTTTGTGCACACAATTACTTTGCCAAAAGCCGTTGTGGTTTCTGAATATAGCTAGAGAACTGCATTCCTTTGATATTTGATACTAGGAAGATGAAACATCCAGAATCACAGATCATTTTTGAAATCTCTGCTTTAGAAAATAATTAAATTCTTTTAGATTCTGGAGCACACTGTGCTGCCTCCTATCAAAACACCAACATAATGAACTACAGATCATTTAATTGCATTGGGTCACCTCTGCTCAATAAAGAGTCTGTATATAAACAATATATGGCTTTCCAAGGGGAAAAAGGGATTGTAGAAGGAGCTAACTGACTATGGTATGCATTTTCTGACATAATTTTCAGTACAAACCAGTGCTGGAAGGACATCTATTCACTTTAAACAAACTGACCAAAGGACCATGCAAGCTGCCATGTGTAGAAAGAAATTAATGAAACTTTTTTGGGGTGATATCTGCATGTTTTCACCAGGTAACACCAGCTACATGAAGTACAGGCAACACAGTGTAATTAAAGTATACTGGATGGTTATAGGAGTAGCAGACAAAAGAGTTGGAGAGATAGGAGCTCTTGCATATTTGGAAGCTTTGGCCTAGTCTTGTCATATATTATACATTTCAATTACTGGTTTTACTGGTGTTTCTGCATTTTTGTGAACATCTGCTTTATTGCAGAATCTGAAATTCAAAGAAAGTGTGCTTGAATTATATTGCTATATGTATTATAACCATACGTGTTATCCATAGCACGTGTCATACGGTGTTACCTGAAATAGATTGTGCCTCAGCTCTGCTGATGAATTTGGGTGTTTTCAGTCTGAAGGTGACCAGTACAGGACAACAGATGCTGGAGGTAGGATTCTGATCTGGCAGTCATCTGCAGAACATCATTTGCAGTATGGAACGCAGTGTCTAACCCAGAAACAGGGCCCTGACTTTCAGCTGACAAGATGTAAAACACATCCGCAAGTATCTTCATGAGTAGGTACAAGGAGCAAGTAAAAGGAAGAAAGAAAGCACTGGGATTTTATTGCATAGTCTTAGTTAACCTTGTCTTCTGTGTCTCTTTATTGTAGACATCTGTTTGGACTGAGATGAATATTAAACAACTTCTAAAAGTAAGTTAAGATGCGGACAATGTTTAGCAGTGCCCTCTGCAGGCTTTTTTGTGGTGAGCAGAAAGAGCTGTAGTAGCTCCACTCTGTGGAGCTATATGCTTGTTTCAAGAACCTGGTTTCTTATCAGTTTTTGTGTTGCAACCATACAGAATCCTGAGCATCAGGAGTTCCAGCTCCCCTCTCTCTTTCCCAAGAAGCTTGTTTCTGTTTGTAACACAGTCTGACCTGGCTGTGTCTGAAAGAAAAAGGTGATCAACTCATCTTTTAGAGCTTTGTGAACCGTGATTACACTGAAAAAAAAAAAAGTCAACTTTTTGTAAGGGCCTTGAGGCACTTTCAGCCGAGTTGACACTGAAATGGAACTGTCCAGACATCCCTAAAATGCAACTACAAGTACAATGGAAATTGTCAGTGTCAGAGAAGGCATCATATTTTGAGCTGTTTCCTATAGAAGTCCAATGTAAAAGAAATTATTTTCTAATTCTTCTTATTTATTTCTTAATGATCTCTGTATTATGGCTTAAAGTACCTTCCAGTTACAGGACATAACTTGGAATTTATTACTCTCTTGGTCAATTACATGAAAATTGATTGCTCATTCCAAATCATCATTGATTAAATGGTAACCCTTTCAATGTAACAATATCATCACATAAAATAGAGCTTTTTCATTACTGTATTTATTAGTAAATTGCTCTGATTCCTGACTGTGCCTGGCACATTAAGCAAAGTATTTTTTCCAATTATGAGGCTCATAACAATGAGGACAGCTACAAGCCACAAGTTTTGTCTTCTAGTCTGAGACTGTGCAGGGGCATCTTTGTGGTGTCTAGATGTCATCAAAGTCTTTGTTGCTAAAATCTTACTAAGAATATGTGCCTCACCATACTTAAATGTGTAAATTATTTAAAGAGACACATTTGAATTTTTTGTCAAGCAGGAGCTTGTACTTCAGCAGAAACTGAAGGTCTGAAGTAGCACAAGATGTATAATCAGGACTAGCTGAAAATACACACAGAAAAAATATTAATACTGTTATATTCCTACATAGACCTGAGAAGTATTAAATAACCTAAATTAAAAATAAAACCTTTAAAGAAAAAGGCACTTGAAAAATTATATAAAGTTGACTTTATCCACATTTAGAAAAATCTGGTAGGTGTTCAGTAGTCTGTTTAGAGGTTAGACTGGTAAATTAACACTGTGTGGAGCTGTAGAGCTTGTTCTTCAGGGGATTTACTGGCATCAAAACAGCAAAGTAAAAGAAGAAGTGCTATATGTACTTCTGCTTTTAGGCTACACTGCAGTAGTCACATTTTTCAGTCACTGGATCATGCCAACTTTTCAGCAGTTCCTTGAGAGAGTTAAATAGACATTTTCCTAATTGTAATCAAAGCCAGTAATATTAGTGTAATAATTTCCAGTTAATAAACATATAGGAGTGTTTCAGATTTTGTAGACCATATCTACAAAACTATTTAGTGGGAAGCAAACTGGTTGAAATGCTGGCAGAACAAAATACAGCTCTGTGCACCAAAGCTAACTTGTTTTGATAACAGTTATTTATCACTGGATGCCAGTTTTTCATCTTGCATAGTAAATAAATAAGGGCATGCAGAACACTTTCCATTACTCTTCTCTTTAGGCATCATATGATGAAACATAGCATCAATTGTTCTTAAATAATCCTGGGGAACACAGGTCTTGGAGTGACTGGCTTACAGTCTCATTGAGAATATCTACCAGGTTTTATTAAGAATACTATACTTTCATATTAACGGTTATTTTTCTGTTTTACTTATGTAGGTCAGTGAAAAATTCTGATCAGATCTGAATATATTGAAATTATCTCTGTGACAGGAAATGCATGTTTTACAGAAAACATGCAGGTGGGAGATGTTTAGTCAGAAGACTGATTTAGCAGGCATGTGCTGTAAGTGCCTTAGCAACTCGCATTGGCTTCAGCAGTATGTAAACAGATTAAACTGTTTAGCTATACTTTCTAGTGTGACATATTGTACCAATAAGAGGTTCTTATTTACAAGTTAAAAATCAGTGAGGCATGCTTTTAAAGCACACCTTAACTACACCTGTGGTGTCAGCTCTTAAATAATTTTTTAGTCACCGATGTTTTGCCCTAGCAAATGCCAGCTTAATATTACTTATAGTAGTAAGAACATTATTTTGTCCGTAAGTTCAAAGTGGTTTTGTCACTTGAACACAGAGGGCTGTTCTCACCCTTTGAAGTCAACAATAGCAATAAGAACTGATTGAAGGCCTCAGGACTGCAGGCTGCTGAGTAAGATCTGACCAAGAGTTAAATTAATTGAAAAGACTGTGAAAAATTATTGTACATGATGTGAAAAGAGCTGCAAATGTGAATTTACCTTTGAGTGATGTGAGTGAGGGCCTGCATATGTGTTGCTGTTGATCAGCAGGATCAGGCCACCTGTGTGTCCATGTTGTGTGAGTGCAGTGTCTATTTGCATGGGAGACTCAGAAGGAAGAGATGAGGGGGAAACATTGCTAAATCTATCAAACTCGATGGTATGAACAAGAGCTGGTATTCACTGTCCTTTCCAGTGCAAGACCTAAGGAGATCCAGTGAAGCTTGGCATTTGGTTAGGTACTAAATAAACAGAAGGACAGTGTGTTCACTTCTTGAGTCGGCTGTTCTGTTGCAGGTATGTGTTTTCTCACCATTTTATGATTTTTTCCAAGATCAGTTCATCAGCCAGTATGTTAGAGTTAGTGTGAACAAGATTGCCTAAAGTTAAAGATCATAATGCCCAGAATGAAAATCACTGTCATTTCTGTGTTGCCTCCATTTGAAATGCATAATACATAATTCACAAGCATTCCCCAGCATTAGATGGGGTAAAATTTTAATCTTTTAATCTCATGATCCTCCTTCGCCTTTTACTCCGGCAACACATTTCAAAATGGCTTGTTTTTATTCTTTGATAGAGTATCCATTTTATCCTGAAACTTTGTACAAATAGATGTCTAATTAATCTCTGGTGACATTTAAAAAACAGAGCCTCAGTGACTCACCAGTTACAAATTATTTTTTGTTGGATGGATTTGCAACATTTTATTTTTTGTTTAATTCCTCTGACAGACATCTGAGCGTTTATCAGAAGGCACACGGGCAGAACTGCCCTTGAAACCTTGCTTTATCACCTGGTAGAATTTACCAACTTGCAAGGCTTGTAAGCAAGCGCAGGACAATCATAACTGAAGTCAGTAGAAAAATTAAGTTTATAGATCTAGTCCTGTAATTGTTCAGTTTTGCAGCTGCTTTTGAATGTAGATACTTGTGACAGCTCATCAGCCCTCAGAATTTAGCTCTATGTGAGCATGGGAAAACCAAGTATGCCATTGCTCAGCAAATCTGGAGGAAAGCTGTGTTTAAAGGAAGTGCTTGAGTCATGTGACATTTTTGGATTTGTGAGACTTTTATACAGATCTTGAAATACTGCGATGTCATCCCTCCTTTCTTCTACTCCTGCTAAGAAGTAAATTCCAAAATAATATTGCTTTTGCTGAGGCAGCAAACTAAAATTCACATGTTACAAGACAGAGTCCTGTGCTTTGTTGTAAAGCTCACAAGAGGAATTTCCAAATGTGACGTGCAAATCAGAATTAAGGGGCTGAAAACTCAGCTTCTACCAGTAGAATAAAGGAGGTGCAGAATACAGGATTTTCCACCAAGAACAGGACATTATAATTTCAATACTGATAAACCCAGCAATCTGGTGTTTCAACATGTAAATGACAGGTAAAACACAAGCCTCCCTCATGTCAATAGTGCTAGGCCTAGGTGTCATTAAAAATGTATGAACACCAGACCTAGATTCCAAATTTCTCTTGTTACAAAGTACATACTAGCATGCATGCCGTGCTGCTAGTGCACTGCAAATACTCTTAAAAGCAAGAAAACCACAGCAAGTTGTTTGGTTTTGTTTTTTTTTTAAAGAGGAAAGATAATCAGATTTCTCAGTGATATTGTTTTCCTTCAATGTTTCCTATGAGAAGCAACTTGAGCTGTATTTCTCATGGCATACAGAAACAGCCCTCACAGGCCCCAACATCCATGTCCAGAACACAGTGCTTGGACATCAGACTGTCTTGTTGTATTTACAACCAGCTTGTGTGGTTGTATTTATAAAATCTGACTTAAAATCTTAGTCAAATAGCATAAAATATTCAGATCTCTGTATTAGTAAAATAGAGTCTTTAGAGATTTACTGTCAATAAAGGGATTATTTGAAACATCAGCCAGACAGTGGTACTCTGACTTGGTGTTAGTTATATAGGTAAAAATGTTTACAAAATATGTTGTCATTTCTTTTTTATATTCTGTAGCTATTGGCACATACTGCCAGGAGAAATTTGAAATATGAAATATACAGAGGAATGCAGAAGGAGAGAAGAATCAGATAGTAAATAGGACTGAACACCATTAGTGTGGCATAATAAAGAAACCTTTATTAATTTATCAGATTCCTGATTAAAGACCCCCATTAGAATCCTGTGACTGTTTGAGACACTCAGTGTGCCAGCACAGCAGTTAAATCACTGCATATCAGCACAGTTTGCTTAGCTATTTAACTATTTTCTTTTCATATCCTCAGGGCTGCTTTAGTCAAACTTGTTTCAGATTTTTAGCAGTCTATTCCCTATAGGGGTGGTGGAGATGATGCAGGAAAATGTCGTAGTTATCATCGTCATTTACTTTTTTTTAATAGTACTTACTTTGTTCTTGCATTTTTCAGGGGTTTTTTTCTTTCTTTCTTTAAGTGAGATCTTATTATGAGATATTGTTTATAATGCTCCTTACTCTGGTTGGTAATCAGTCTGTCCGTGGTAACTGTGCTGATGATTTATTCAGCTGAAAATCACTTGGCTCCATACTCCATGATACCTTGTACAACACTATCTTTTAATTTAAATGCCTTGCCTGAGCACAATTGTTCAGTAAAGGCAGAATTGCTGCACTTGCTTTGCATTATCTGCCCTACCAGTCTTTTGGTCTGCTGCCTTGTGAGAAGCAGCAATATTGCAAAGTCACACTATGTATCTGTCAGAAGCAGATGTCAGATTACATTTCCTTAGATATAATCAAGTTTATTTTGAAAGAGAGAGAATAGGTCGCTAAAGCATGTGACCAATCCTCCTAACCTGAGATCTGTCCAGCAGCATTGTGGTCAGTTCAGCAGAACTTAGCTGTAAGAGAAGCTGGGACAAGGTTTTTTCCTTGATTAATATTTTCAGAAAAAAAACAAAACAACACCTTTGAGGGGGTGCAGGGATCAAGTCAGCCGTATTTCTCCTCTGAGTTTTCCAAATCTCTGCTGAGATCTCAGACTGTTCTGAATTTCACAAGATAAGAAGATAAGATAAGAAACAGTGCTGCTGTGCAATGAAGAGCAACTGGAAATGAACTGACTTAACTTTTGTTAACAGACAGATGTGAGTATGAATAAATATATTGAGCATCTGTGTTTCTTTATTGAAAAACAAACTCTAAGCCCTTTAAGATATAAAAATAGCAATATTCAGGAAAATGGTTAAATACTACAGTTATAGCAGAGGAACAGTTACTCCAGAAGTCTGCTCTAAAAATAGGACTTATATGAGACAACCTACTCTAGTACAAAGATAATACTATTAAAACTAGTAATATTGAACAGAGGATGTGTTATGGAAGGCAATGGACTCCTCATTGTTGGGTGCTATGTCAAATAGGGGCCTTTAGCTGCCCTGGCCAGCCTCACTGATGACCCCAGCAATGCATCCTCTGCCCATGGGCCCAGGATCCCCCCTTTAAGTTCATGTCCAGGCACCCAAGCATTGCCTGAGTTGAGCTGTAGATAGATCTGTGCCCCTGTCCCAGTGATCCTGACTTGCTGCTTTTCCTGACTGGGCTGTTGGTACGTGCTGTAGGTTGTCCTCAGGGCTGGCTGTGCCGAGTCAGATCTCCTGATGGGTCTTGAACTTGACTGATCACCTTGAGTGAGAAGGGGTTGTTCAGAGATGTGTTACCAACCCTCGTCCTGGTTAACCTTGGTGTTAAGCCCTGCTGGGGAGGATGTGGTGCTGAGGTTGCCCTCTGTTCTGGCTCATAGCCCCTCAAGGGCAGCATTGCTCTTGCAGCGCCCTAATAGTTTACCTACTAGTTTGATAGTCAAACTAGTTACATGAGGATTGTAATGAAACTTCAGAGATGTGACTTTTATTCCTTTGTTGTCCTCCAGTCTGCTTTTATTAAGGTACATACTTACCTTCTCCATCTCAGATTCTCAGATAGGAGATACTGTGTTGATGCTTCACTTAAAAAGTACAAAATCAACTAATTAAATCCCTTTCTCAGGAAATTCTTGCTTCTTGTGAAATAGATCAGATGACAAATAGCAAGATTCAGTACAAAAACGTGTTCCTTTCTCACACCTTCTTATGAGAACTGACACCCAGGATAGAAAATGGGGCCAAAGTAGTCCACCTTGTTCCTTCTGAAAGCAGCTGTCTGAGTTTTCAATTTAGTTATTCTATTTTCCTGCTATTTTTGCCTGCAGCTGTTACGAAAATTTCAAATTACTATAGTACTGTGATGCTGGGGTGTATGGCCTGCTCTTTGGGCAGACACTTTATGAAAACAGGTAAGAACATCCCTGCTTTCCAGGATATTTGCTGATGTATAGTCTGCTGCACGTCAGTGTCCTTCTTTGAATATATCAAAAGGCAGCTTGCAGCACTGAGTTATCAGGTTTTGGAGGAAAACAAGCACAACCTTATCATGTTGTCCGAGCTTACCAAAAGCCAGAGGAAGAACCTCTCTTTTCGTGAAGTAGATTTTTGTAAGGCATTTTATCCTATTAAAACACTACTAAAAAGAACAACTCAATTTAAATCTAATTAAGTGGGAAAATGGTAGTAATTACACTGAAAATACAAGCCAGATTTCCTAATGATTCATGATTTGGTTCTCTTGTCTTCCTATGGCTTTTTGGATGCTGTGGCTTTTTGGATGGAAAATTAACAATTACAAAAATTTCAGGGATGTTTATAGGCACTAGGAAGGGTTTAAAACAGGTTGTGTCACTTCTGCCCCTGCAGACAGGCTCACACAATTGGTTTAATCTGCTTTTGCAGGTTGTCTTCACAGGTTGTGCAGATTGGGCTATCTTAATGGCACAAAGTTCAGTTGTACAAAAAGCCACACGCCTGCAAGCAGCTTGCACACACCATCAGCTGCCCAATGCCTGCAAAGACAACTCATTCCTGTACTGTACCACAGCTCCCACTGTTAGACAGCAATGAAGTGAAAGGCTGGTGTGGAGGAAGCCTGAGCATCTAGCTACACACAGCTATATAAGGCTGAATAACTTATCATTATTTCTTAATTTACCTTTTTCATATTTTGGCTGCGAAGTTTCTGGTTTCTAAACCATCAGTAGGTCCCTTTATTAGAACATTTACTTCATGATTGTGCAAGATGAGAACTGTTTTTCATGACAAGTAAGTTTATAACATATCAGGTTCTTGATCTCCTGGGTAAACCCCAGGTTGAACAAGCATTTCTACAAGGTCAAAATGTTTTTATTAACACACACCTTTTCTTTTATTAAAGGCCTAGGCATTAAGAGTTTCTGAGCAGGAGCTTAGTAGTGGCTAGCTACAACTTGTCTTGTTCTTTAAAGGTGGTTATGAAAGAAAATAATTATAGTCAAGACTTACCGGTGGGAAACAGTATCTTAAAAGTTACAACTCCAGGAAGGCTTCTGTCCTCACAAGTGTAGACCTCAAGTTGTGTTAAAAAGGGTTTCTGTGATATTTAGAACAGGAGCACAGAATGGAGAAGGTCTCTTTATTGCCATATCCAGGACCCCAATATCGCAAGACTCAGATGATACAATCCCTTTCATAAACTTCCTGAGCTCCAGCTGTAGATGTTTTGCTCTGCCTCTTTTACTGAAAAGCTTCTTCTGATCCTCCCTTCTCTAAAGCTCTAAAGAAGTCTAATTGCTACAGTGCATTCAGCATACAGACAGTTTATACCTTTGCCTCTCTGCCACGCTTGCCTTCTAAACAATTCCTTTCCATCCTGGTGGACTATTTCTCCAATAACCTATGTGAGATAATTAACTTCAACAATCCCATCTTCACTTGCACAGGTAGGCAGAATCCAAAGGGCAATGACAAAAAGAAAACCTATCCAGGCTTGGAAACAGGAAGTTTAATTATCTTATGACTATACTTTGAAATAACATTTCAAGGAGCAAGTGTTAAGTGTAGCCCATAACTGCAGCTAAGTCATATATGCAGTTGTGCTGCTGTTACTGACAGGGTGCCTGTCGTGGGCAGAATGGAGTATTTGCACAAGATTCATCAAAGAAACCCTTGGAGTGCAGGAAGGACACACATGCTTTCTAAACTCCTTCTCAGAGAGGGGTCTTGGTGTATTGGATCCAATCCTAGCCCCAGATTTGGTCAACAGTTTATTACTTTATATTATACTTATTTCTTCACATTTATATTATACTTTATATATATTCCTTTGTTTAATTCATTTAGATAAAGGATTACATAGGTCTACTTGAGCCTTTATGTGACTTCGTCTTGAACGATTAAGGGTGGCAAACCAGATATATTTATATAAATAAATGATTTCTTCAAATTGATCATAATGATAATGATTAGACTAAAAGATCTCAATCAGAATTTCTGACAGTACAGATAGCTGTAAGTACTAGTATAGTGCACTATTTATTGAGGCAATATTGATTCAGTTACATTAAAGTTAGCAAAATAATAATTAAGTAGATATTGATGTTCCCCACCTATACCGATGACCATAGACACATTTCTTGCTTAGCCATGAGGACTAGCCCTGGGGTCTGTGCCTATTCAAGAGAGAAATATCCACATGTACTGTGAGAAGGAATATGTTAGAAGATCCTACCACTACAAAGTGGGACTGGGCTTTTATAGGATAAAGTGAGTATCAGTCAAATGTCTCTAGGCCAGCTGTGTCAAATAAGGAGCTTCAGATAAGTAACCAGTAATATCAGGAGCCTAGTATCACCACAGCCTGTTTGCCAGGAAACAATGTTTTTCCTCAGAATGTTTTAAGTTCTGAATTGATGCATCAGGCTAGTTTCAGCGTTCTGCAACACAAAAAGCAGTGCATGCCCTCTCCTCCACCCATCACTGATAGCTTTTTCAAACAGGTTATTGTTAAAGCTGGCTTACCCCCACACTAGGCAGAGCCTTCTGCTACAGTAACTGAGGTGTATCAATTAAAGAATGAAGCTCAAAATACGCAGATCAACAGAAGGTGCATGATTTGTATCACAGCAGATGAGTAGATGATGACCTTTGACTGAAGAAAATCCTTGGCCGTTTCTGCATGGTACTGGGATCCTGTCTGTCTGGTTGATTTTAGGAATCACTTCCTACCATTCTTCACAAGTTTCCATATTGAGTCAAGAAACTTTTAGCTTCTGCCCATGAGCAATTCTCCTGTCAGGCCAAATTCGCAACTAAATATCAATGGTTTAGATGACAACCAATCACCTGGAAGGACTAGGAGTGTTACATTATCCCAGTACACAGTTTAGCTTCCAGAATAATGGTGTTTGCAGTATCAGAGATTGGATGGGTCAGCAGTGACTAATTGAGCAGAGTTGGCTCATGCCCTGAACTGGCTTCCACTGTATGTCTTATTCAAGTCTTCCTTGGCTGAAGCAAGAAAATGCTTCTCAGCCTTGGACTTTTCCCATCCTTGTCTCTCCAGTCTGGGGTACAATTGTATACAACTCAGCATTGTGGAAATCCTGGGAGTACCAACTCAACCAACTCCTCCCAGTGGAGGTGGCAGGGGCTCTAACCTTCTGTCCTATTGCAGCAGTTGTCGTATGCATTTTTAGTTTTGGAAAACTGAGCAGCTTTGTAGAAATGACGTTTGAGACTATTTAAAAAGGACCCAAACAGTCCTTCATACACTGTAACATAGTGGCAATTAAAACAATGGAGTGAGTAGTCTCTTCTGAAGTTTAAACTGTTAAGCCTATGAAAAGAGAAGAATGTATGGAAGAGCAGAAATCGTTCCAAGTCACAGCATATACTAATCTTCATCCATCTCTGTGAAATTTCATTTGAATAAGCTTCATAGTGGAAATTCACCAGATTCTTCATCTCTTAGGTTTGCTGAATCAGATTCTATGCCTGGTTTTGAGCATTTAACTAGTCCAGAAGCAGGCTCTAACCTCTGACGTCTTACCTAGTATCTCAGCAAGGTCTACCATCTGTGGCTGCATTTTACTTCACAACTCTTTAGGAGCATAAAGTACATGCATGGCAAACAGAGAAAATGAAAGACTTTGCATGGAGGTCTAAATATGTTGCTTCTGCTCAGTAAATTTACAGCTGTCTCAGTTCTCTTACCAGTCAGGCAGATCTGGGGACTAGGACTGCAACATGTTGGGGATGTACATCACTCAGCATTTACAGCTTCTTATACAAACTGGGAAGTTCTTTGATCTGACTTCATTATTTTCACAAACATTCTGTGTCCCTCTTGAAAAAAATTGTTGACCTTCTCCTTTCTCAGTGACTTTCTCAAGTTTATACATCTGTTCGCTGGTACTTAAGCCTCTGTTTTTCCAGGTTTGCGTTGTTCAGACTGACAATTTCTATTTTACTTCTCTAAAGAGTATGTTCATTGTATCACCTGAAAAAAAGTTGATTTCATACACAAATACTGTGGTCCAATAGCACAGAAATCCTCTTGCTAGCAATGCTGTGATTCAACCCCCAAATTTCTGACTAGATAGATTCCTCACCTGGACAGAGAAGTCCCACCTTCACCACCTGAGACTCAGGTAATCATCTCACTCAATTGCTTAAAAACACATGTGTAAGGAATGAGCTTAAACCCATTCTGCAAATTTCTACTGCATCATTCCTTATGTAAAAATGGTTTCTAACACAGACTTTGCATGAAAGACGTTTCACTTCTCTCTTGGAAAAGCCCATTACGGTAAGGTGCTTGTGAGTAAACAAACATCAGCTGCTGAAAAAAGGCAGTGAAAATAAAACCAAAAGTGAACTTAATAGTTCTTTAAAGTCAGCTTTTAACAATATTTGCACAGGACACCTGTTTCAGCTGCTTTTACCATATGGCTGCATATTGAGTTTGAGTGAAATATTACCAAGCACTGGCTATAAAAAAGTATTTCAGAGTTTGACAATATTGTGAGCAAATATTTGACATTATGGTGAGCAGTTGAATCAGATCATAGTAATTGATCTGGGGCTATACTTTTCAGGCCACATGTTCATCAGAGTATAAGAAAAGCCAGAAAATTACAAAGGGTATGGAAGTTACCTTGAGCAACAAGTTTACAATCAAAGGTCATTTTGGTTTAGAAGGGACTTCTGAGGTCACTTAGTTGATCCCAATCCCCACAGAAAAAAAAAGACAAGCTTGAAGTTAGATTTGTTCCTGTAATAGTGACCCTTTACTGTATAGAGGTGGTTTGTAAAACCTTTCTCTAACTATTTTGTGAGGTAGGTAGATATTGGTTTTTGTGGAAAACAGTATGGTTCTGTCAGATGAAAGAGAAATTCTGTAAGACTCCAGTATTTCTTAAGAAAGACTAGGAGTTTCTTGATATCCAATATTCTAAAAGGCATTTCCGATAGCTCCCGTTGTCAGAATCAGCTGGTGGTTTTCCAGTATGCAGACTTAAGTCTTGTAAGGCATTTCAACTGGCTCTTCTATTTCAGTCTTTTCCCAGAGATACTAACCTTCTTGATGTTAACCATTGCTTTCAGCCACGTCTTTAGTAATGAGAAACAAGAAAATGGATGGCTTTAGGCTGCTGCTAGTGAAAGTGCACTTAGTACAAACAGCTGATCTTACACTTCTCTGTGCTCTTAATCACAGACCAGGCTGTAACTCACAGTTACTGAAAATGTTGCAGTTGTAGAAAGGCTAAAATAAACCTACTGTAAGCCCTTAAAATCTCTGGTAGATAGCAGAGGTGAGGAATGAGCAGGAAGACTAATTACCCAATTTGCCAGTTGCTCTAAAATGGCAAGTACTCACTCATACACAGTAAAGCAGGTGGATTGGAAAAGTAGGTTGTCTTTAGCTATACCAGAAAATTAAATACTTAAAAGAAATTTTTTCTCTGCTTGCTTGTGAAAAATGGTCATCATTATAGTTCAGTGAACTATGTTTTAGATGACCATAAACCACCAAGTAGATTCTTTGCTTGTGTTTTCATGCAAATATTCCACCAACTTCAGTTGAATCCATACTTTTATCTGGTACACTAAGATGCTATTGCTTATGACATGCACCTAATTGAGACAAACATATGGAGATGAATAGAGGCAGTACATATCAGAAAGGGTAACAGAATCTTCTTATGCAAGGTATCCTCTTTGCCACTCAAAAATGGCAAATGACAGTACAAGTAAGTTTTAAAGTCAAACTCTAAAAGCATCTAACAGTTTATGGTCTAACAACATCAGCTCTTGACTCACTGTAGAGTTCAAAACTATGAAAAAAACCAACCAAAACAGCAACAACAACAACAACAAACTAACAAAACCCCCCCAACTACCCAAATTTTTAAAAAATCCCGACAAACAAACAAAACAACAAACAAAGAAAAACCCACAAAGAGAACACCCCAAACAAACAGAACACAACCCCTTCAAACATTTTGCAGGCATTTTATGTGAAAACTTGCTTCAGCTGTTTGGAGATAACAGCATGTAAAACAGTAGGTGAAGCAGAAAGAACAGAGACTCCTCATATCACACGTGTATCATATGCTTAATGGTTTACAGTAAAAGACAAGTCATGCATGAATTCATAGACATATATAGACTGGCCAAGCTGCTGACAGGCTAACTTTCACATACTCAGGTGTGACACTCCGCTTCATAAGCATCCATCAAGAACTGGTGAAAACAGAAACTCGAGAGCCGAAATACATTTCTAGATATTCTTATAGTTATTGCAGTAAACAGTGCTGTTGTTGCATTCATAATTAAATTGAGTGGATAGGGCATAGGAGTGTTGTGGAAAATTGAGCTGCCTCTGCCTAGGGATGCCAGGTGAAACCTTTCAGTGTACAATCTAGTAAGAGGGAAAGCAGGGTAGTGATTGCCATGCCTGTAAAATGGGCAGAAAATGCTACCCACACTTGGTCTTTGCTGCCCACACCAAGACAGCATTTACTCAGCAATATAAGATAATGACAGGAAAACTTTAGTTTCAGTAAGGAACAATGATAATCTAATTTCAAAGACTGTGGTGTACTATTTATGTTCATCCACATAAATTCAGTTTTAATTACTTCTATTTCATTTTTGTGGGTAATAAAGAAATAGAAAAATGCAAAATTAACTCTTTCCAGGAAAACAGTAGGTTAGATTTCACCACAGCAGATGGCAAGGACTCATAGTTCCCAGCAGAGTACAAATCTGGAACAAAGAGAAATTGCTTGACCTTATGCACTGACCCTTGAATATTGCTAAATGGTGAAATCCAGGGCAATTCCCAAGCTGCTGTTCCCTATTAAGGTAAGCAATGCTTGAAGAAGCTGCCTCTGATTCTCTGACATCTGCCTGATTTGCCATGTCATCAAGGACACGGGACATAGCAAGCCTAGTGGGGATTTGTCTCAGCTGAATCCAATGGCTACAAACTTGTAATTAAAGATGCTATACATAGATATTGAATTAGAGGTGGTGTCAGAGAGATTGATTTTTCTCTCCCACAATTATATCAATGACAGTCCTGCTTTTTAAAATCACCTGTCCTGTGAAACAAGAGAGGATGAATGCTGATATTTTGGTATCATAGCAGCACTGTAGGTCCGCTTTTTGCTGGAATAAATAGCTGCAAGTGACACTGGAGAAGCAGTTCCCATCCAAATCCAGAGCAAGGGCTATTAAAAAACTTTAAACAGTGTGACTCTTCTAAGAGCAAGATCATGACAGAAGTACATTAACACCTTTCTTCAATCTTGTTACACTGATCCTAGCAGAAAACATAGCTTACCAAAGTCACTGGTCTTTCAAAATAATATGACAGATTTTACCCAGTGCCCTGTCTCATGACTGTGTAAGAGGCAAAGTTGTTTAATTTTGGATGTTTTTCAAAATCTTCCAGTATTAGGAAGTAAAGCAGCCTGACATGGAAAAGACTCACTTCTTCCGCTGAACAAAGCAAAATTACGGTTTAAAAATAACCAGAAATTTATCTGAGCTTCGTTTTCACTTTTGCTTCCAAATTCCTCCTAAAGAAAATTCTGTTGAATAATGAGTTCAAATTTGAAACTTCTTACCATCATATAACATAACAACAGAGTTGAAGGCTTTTTATCTGACTTCCTTGTGAGATTTTACATAGACATGAAAATTCTCTTATGCAATACAATGTTGATTTACTGGTGGTATTGGGATTTTTTTTTTCTCCTGTTCTTTGATTTAATTTCAACCTCATACTGCACTGGTGAGCAGTATCTTCCAGATGTTGCCATGGTAGTGGGTACTTGTGTTAATTTCCAGTTTAATGTGTTAGAAAATTTGGAAATGGATTACAGGCGTGTAATGATGTTTCCCCTGAAAGATAATTGACATAAGATAGCATTTACAGCTTTTATTCAAATTCCTCAAGATGTTTGAATCCAAGCGTCATTCCTGAGACTGGAACAGTCAATAAAGGCATTCTTAAACAAAAATCCCTTGAGCAACACTAAGTCCAAAAGTAAGTTCAGATGACTTCTTCCCAGTGGTAAACCACATTTCGTGACAGCACAGTTCTCAGTAACTTCAAGAAGATACGGTATCTGAGGAGGCGTAGCTTTCCATTGCTGCAGTGCAAATATATCCCCATGAATTCGCTGTTTATCCCAAGGCTAAAGTGCTGTAATTTTCTTTTGAAGTCCCCAAAAACAGATAGAAGAAGTGCAAATTATAGCATGTAAGATGAAGAATTTTCACAGACCCACAATCTCACTGTCTCTTGAAACTGTGACAGTTGACAAGTACAAAGCCTCAGTCTGAGAGTTAAAATCATCCCCTTAAAGAAAGAGAATGCAATAATATTAGTTTAAAAATCTGCAGTGATTTGAGAAAATAAAACAACTGAAAGAATGAAGGCTCAGTTTTCTAGGTCATGCTGGAGTTACAGTGGCTCCTTAAAGCTGTGATAATTTACAAGAGCATCCTGTTGCAGTCTTTTCTGAGGAAAGAATTATCTCTTTTATCTGTAGTCCAAATTCTGAATTTTCTGTTACAACAAAGCTATCACTCTCTGTCAGCCATATAAATGAAATAACAAAACTGAAATCTGTTTAGAGAGCATCCATAGTAATAATTGTCAGTAAATCTGTGCATGTGATTAAAAGTGTGCAGAACTGGGACTTCAGTGTTAATATAAACGTCCTACATATTCAGTTCTGATACAGCTTGAGCTGTAACTTGAAACTGATAACATCAACAATCCTTGTTCCTGTAACCAGGACTGTATGGGTCATTTCCAAGGCACTGTGGTGAAATATCTGTGGCTTTTATGCTTCAGCTACCTACTCATCATGGAAAAAAGGTTCTTTCCAGGGTTTCTTAAAAATATACAATGCTGAGAAATATGTTTGTCATCTGACTTACTGCATGTTGCAAGTAAGACCAAGTTTTTTTGTCATTAAAATGAAGAAGTAAAACTGCAAAGAGCAGCCTCATCTCCTTTAATTTCTTTGTTTTGCTAAATGCACGGAAGAGGCTACAAAGTGGAAAAATTCTACAAAAGTAATACAAAAAGCCAGGTAAAGCCAAGCTATGCTCGGACAGTATACACTGGAGTTAATGTCTGGACACGCACCAACGCTGTCTTCCAGAATGCTGCTTGCTTAGAGCTTGTGTTCATTAGTGCATGGCATGATGCCACTAAAGTTTCACACTGTCACATGAAAAATAAGAATGAGACTGACTATGGCAAGGTTTCTGGGAGGGGAAAGTGTCTTTCTGAAAGTGTTATTTTTACTGTAATACCTATTGATGGCAGGTAACAGTTAAGATGCAAACATGACAACCTGAGATGATGGAAATCAGTGAATTCATGCCCTCTTCATCCAATCTCTAGCTTTCACCTACAAAATTTATTTTTTAAGCTGGTGACTTCTTTGTGCAATTTTTTAGCAGTGAGAAACATGGATGGATTCTCAAATTAATCCTATCCTTGGAAAAGCCCTGAGTTTTCTCTTTCTTCACTTCATTAGCTGCATCACAGTATCACTCCATTTATGCTCCTTGACAGCTTCAGGGCTGACCTCAATATGCTTGTGAGGGTCTGCTTGGACACCAAGGAATTATGGCTAAACCAAATACCTCTGTACCTAACACTGGCCATGGCCTTCTCCTCACAATGCACTAACCTGTCAAACTTTTATCTATAGGTAACAAAACTGAGTTATATAAGTAGGTGTACTAACACTTTCTTGCCATATTGATTTATAGTTTTCTATCCCGGGATTTATTTATTTATTTTGGTTCTATTTTAGTACAGAATATTTATATGCATCCTGACAGTTTTTTAGGTATTATCTACCCTCTGAAATGGTAAAATTCCTGAATGTCTAGGCAAGTCAGATGCTCATAAGATGAGAAGTAGCCTAGGAGATTATATAATATTCCAGATAAATGAGGTATCATTTTATTTGTTGTTAAAAACTGAAGCCTGATCCTAAAGCATAACAGACTATTGCCACAGAAATCTTGATGCTTTCCAAAACAACAAGTTTTCTCTGAGTAAACTTCTCAGCAAAGACTATTAGAACTCCAGTTAGTATGCAAAAGTGTGTACTGAGCCATGGATGCAAGCTATTGCTACCTCAGTGAAAGGGAATATATATTTATATATTTTTACATTGCCCAAGAGAAAGTCAAAACTTTAGAAACTGCATTTTTAAAAAACTCATAAAAATAATTTAAAATTAAAATACCCTCAATTTTGATGGGACATTATTTAGGTTGCAATCAGCCTATTTTTTAAGACTTTCGATATAAGAAAGAAAAATCTGTAAATGTAAATTTCAAAAATTGCCTATGACTTACTGTTCTTATCTTTCACATTAGGGTTTGGTTTTCTTTTCCTGTCTGTTAAAGCAAACATATACAAATTTAGCTTAAACATTTCTTGATTTGAAAGAAACAATACATTTCAACAAAGCTTTAGATTTAACTGAGCTGTAAACACAGTTAAGTTTATTATTAAATCATACCAAATAAATAAACTTCTCTGCATTTCTTTTACAAAACTTTTCTTTTACAGAAAATCAAATTCTGAAGTGATAAGATTAAGACTCTCATGACTTTAAATACATTTGCCTGGTTTACTAGAGTCTGTTCATGTGCAGGAAAATACTAGAATAATAGTCTGTTTGCTTTATTACTTTTGCACAACTGCACATGCAAACAAGGAAAGAAGCACTGCGATAGTCCTGTATCACACACCATTTTAGTTATAGAGCCATAATGGAGTTGAAAAATAAAATTGTTGTGTAATATGTTGTAGCTACCATGTCTTTGTAGTTTGAAGAAAACACCATTCAAGCTATGCATTTACAGTCCTCCTTACCCAAGGCAAAGTTTGTGCTCTGTACAGAATACTAACTGGTCAGTTTAAAAAATGTATCTTTCTATACACCTTGTCTCATATAGGTAACATAGTGAGGAAAATAAAACCCAACTCAAAGTATCAAAGATCTCATTTTCTACCCTCTTGTCATCTAGAAATAAAATGGGACCAAAGTCACACAAGTGTGCCTAGAGTTACTAAAATTTCCTAAAAGTTGTTCACGGGGAAAAAAAAAAATTAGTGAAATGTTTCGCTGTCTGAAGTAAAACATACCTTTTTTGGGTTGCTCATTCTTGAATGATTTTCTCTTCTGAAATATTATTAATGCAGAGAGAAGAACAGCTACAGTCACACATGTGGGGATGATTAAAGAGATCAGGAATTTTTGTCCACTATAATGTGTACTCATTAAAGCTGTCAACAACATGAAAGGAAAGTAAATTTATGACTTACAAAACAGGCACTGTTTATCAAGTTATGAATTATGTTTCTCCAAAGTCTTACTCTGGCTGAAAAAGGATTTTTAAAATTTATCAACATAGTGACTTACACTCATTTTATGAATAATTTGTTCTGAAATATTACTGTAAAAAGCCTTACAAAACCCCAGTCAAATCTCTTATTTGTATGGTATTTGAGTCGGGCACCATCCTATTGGCATCTACCTTTGAAATATTTCTAGATATTGATGACACTCCTCTCAGCCTTGTCTTTTCTTCTCCAGACTAAACAGGCCAAGCTCCCAGTGTCTCCTCATAAGAGAGATGCACCAGGCCCCTCATCTTCCTTGTGGCTATAGCTGAACCCTCTCCAGTACCTCCTTCTCTCTTGTGTCCTGAGGAGCCCAGAACTGGGCACAGCACTCCAGATGTGGCCTCACTACTGCTGAGTAAAGGAGCAGGATCATCTCCCTCAACCTGCTGGTAATGTTCTTCCTAATATAACCCAGGATACCACTGGCTTTCTTGGCTGACTTACGGAGAGCTTTTTGTCCACCAGGACTCCTAGCTCCTTCTCTGCAGAACCACTTCCCACTAGATCAGCCTCCATCCTGTGCTGGCACTTGAAGCATTCCTCCCCAGGTGCAGGACCTTACACTCAGTTGAACCTCATTGGGTTTCTCTCCACCAAACTCTCCAGCTAATCAAGGCCCCTGGAATGTCAGCAGAGCCTTCAAGTGGATCAGCCACTCCCCCCAATTTAGTGTCACTAGCAAACCTGTGGAGGGTACATTTGATTCCTTAGCCCAGGTTGTTGATAAACAAATTGAATAAGCTGGACCCAGTATTGATCCTTGAGGAATGCCACTGACAGCAGGCCTCTGTCTGGATTCTGTTCCTCTGATCACAGCCTTCTGGGCTCTGTCATTCAACCAATTCTTGATCCTGTTCATCTAACCCACATTTCCTGAGCTTACCTATGAGGATGTTTGGATGACAGTGTCAAAAACCTTGTTGAAGTCAAGGTAGACAAATAGATAAAATAATTAAGTAGGAGACTATGAGAGAAGATACCCATCCAGCTGAAAAAAATCCCTCTGTACTGGCAGGAAAATAATGAAAACTACCCTAAAACTAAAATATATAGAAAAATACAGACTGATTTGGAGTGGAAGCTATCTGAGATTTCAAAGACATAAATAATACTGACTTGTTCTGTTTCCCAATAATCAATATTACACTGATTTTTAGAACTGAACTCCAGTGATGGACCATAGCACATGATGTATGTATGAACACTGTCATGTACAAGCTCAAGGTCATACGAACCAGAAGTGGAAATGTGAGCTGAAGTTTCTCCACCCAGTTCTTTATTCCAGAAGACACAGGTGTAGTTCTCACTAGTATTTGGTTTGAATGTCAAGGTGCTGGTGACATTGTAGAGGCCATCTGCAGTCAGTGTATAGGTGGTATTTGCAGGTCCACTGAGATTGAAGTTTTCATTCTGCCAGAAAACCTCTGCCAGAGGAAAGCCTTCTGACTGGCACATAAAAACAAACTTGTCTTCACCTGGTATCCTGGTTACTTGAGTGTTTATTCGCTTGTAAGGTGCTGCATAAGAAGTTGTTGAGTGAAATTGTTGTATGCGACAATAGTCAGTTTCCCACTTCACTTTCCCTGCTTCCCTTTAATGCCATTTATCGTCTCTGTGGGACACTTACTTAAAATGATGAGGGATGTTTTGTAGAACAATGCTAAATTGATTATTCAGTCCTTACCATGCCTACTACAGAAAAACACACTCTGGTACTTCATACAAGGCAGCAGTTGACCCTAAATTCATAATTTATTAAGACAGAGGAGACAAGTGGAGTCTTATGGGACTCTTATTTTTACTTTTAGAATATACCACTTTAATAAAAGTGTTTTCATGTTTGTTTTACCATAGCTTATAAGCAGTGTAATATTTTCATGATATTAGAAAAATATCGACTTTTCAGAGGAACCAGTATGGGTCTTAAGAATATTTTTGCATTTGATAAAGGTTGCTATTTAAATATCTGTGTGGGAAACAAATGCTGCCCTGTATCACACACATACAATTAGTGGGAAACACCAGAAGTCTTTCAAAGTTTTGGTCTGTCATGCTGTCCAGTAACACATACTTTTATTAGTAATGTCCATTTGGCTTCAATGAACACAGAAAATCACATGTGCTTGCTCTGGGAGCTGCAGTCACTTGGGGAATTCCCAGCCACTTGCAGCAGGGTTCACAAATATATCAGAGCATCTCTGAGAAACTTTTGGGAATGACCAGAGGTGTTCCCAAGGCAGGGGATCAAATGAGAGGAGGGAAGTGGTGGCACTGGAGGAGAAGTTGTAGGAGAAAGGGGAAAGGAAGAGGATGGAAAGAGAACAGATGCTGTCCCTCTCCAGCACGGGGCACTCCTGGAGAAGCTCAGCTGTTGAACCAAAGACGAGCTAGCACTAAGACAACTGCTTTGGTTCAGCTGGAGGCTGAGCACAAAATCTTGGTGAGAGAATTAGCAATAAATTCCTTCAGGTGAACCCATTTCTACAAGCTTAGGAATTCAGTAGAAACATCTTAATATGTGTACACTTACATTTAATTTAACCGCTCACCTTTTACTTCCAGAGCAATGTACTTGTAGTCCACACCCTGGTAGTCAATAAGACAGAGGTATGATCCTGCATCTGTGATCTTCACATTGGTGATCTGAAGGATGGCTCGTCCTAACTTCAGTTCACTGTGCAGAAGTGATGCTCTTCCTATGAAATCAGGATGTTGGGATGGATGGAGTGCCTTCCCATTGCGGAATGTGTACACCTCTTTTGATTTCAACCCGCCCTGCCTTTTCTGCTCCCAAATAACAGTCAGGAGTCCTAGACCTAATGTGCCATTCACAGGGAATCTGCATTCCATGGTCACGTTGCTCCCATACTCTGCAGTGTAGAGCGGTTGAGGAACTTCAACTGTAAATAAAGCTATGTAAGGAAAAGAGAACAGCTTCATTTTTTGTCAAAATATGTTCTCATTTTCTTTAAATTTGGACAAAACTGTGTCAGATAGTATACAGATAGTATACTGTATAAAGATAGTCAGGTGTATGGTTACTGGTTTGACTAAACATTTTAAGCATTTTTTTGTTCATATTCACATTAATATTTTTACCATATAGTAATTATAGAAAATCTTCTATATTCCATATTGTTTAAAGAATCTGAAAGATGAGAGAAAAATTACCAAGTTTGTTGTTTGGAGGTTTTTTCCAGATTGTATAAGTAACTTAAGGCTAGGCCAGTGGTTATACAGGGACCATTTTTATCAAACTGTTATATGGTCTCTTACATGTTCTAAGATTGTAGTAAAAGCAACAATTAAATGTGGAAATTGTACGTCTAATTTCATTATCCTTTACAAAAAGAAATACCAGCGTAGTTTCTGTGAAACAGAGTTGCCCTGGATAAACATGTATAGCTCAGAATTGCTATGTAGCAATTACAGTCTCCACAAACCTGGAATCATATGAGTATCATTTGATCCCATGCATTTTCTTCAGATACATACAACAGTATCACAGAAAATATATCAAAATATTCTTAGCCATTCACCCAACCTGAAATTAATATTGTTGTGAATAGTTTGCCACTTTAAAGAGTACTCGATATGGCAGAGTTATTTTTAATACATAATTCAATATGCCTTGCTACTTGCTACTTTCTATATTGGATGTACCATATATTGGTAGACTATTCAGGACCACTTGGAAGTGTTGGTAGTGACATTCCAATCCATGCAACATTCATGCATCCTTTTTACTGCATGTGTCTCTGAAATATTTGCAGAGAAACCTTAGGGTTGCTAAATTCCCCTTAGCAATGTTTGTTTATTCAATCTAATACAACTGTAAGGAGGGAAAAAATTCTGTGAAAAAGTGCCAAGCTCCTTCTGGGTGTTAGCCAAGCTGCTTCTGCTACAGGCACAGACAGGGGAACACAAGTGATTTTACTTCATTTTGTCTTACACTGAGGTGTTTTGCTTCCCAGTGGGCATTGGTTGCTTTGTTCATCCTCCTTCTAAGAGCCATGCCCACTGGTGCTGGACACCTCAGCTGCCAACACACCGTGTGTTAAAGAAGCCTGATTGTGGAAAGTGACAGACACCTGTCCTGTGCTCAGTCAGTGTCAGTGCCTTCTGTGAGATGGAAAGCAGAGGCTCCAGACAGTGCTGACCATTCATGCAAGTATTGCTGAGGATGCTGAAGCCCACATACTAAGAGCTGCTTTGGTTCTGATAGTGGAAATGAAAGAGTTTCTCTCTTACCTGAAACCACGGAGAACTGTGTTTCCAGCAAAAGTATTGTGAGGATCTGGAACATTTTCTCAGGTAGATCTGAAATAAAAGCAGGATTGCATTAGAACTTGCAACAACTACCTTCTGCTAAGGCAGATCAGAGCTGTGCTAGCCTTTAAAATCCATCAGAGCTCATGAAAAGCAAAAACAGAAATACTAGGCTACCAGCAGAAACAAGGAAAATCCTCATTAGAGCAACTCATGCGCATACGAAGAATATGAACCAATGGCAATGAAACAGTGGCAATAAAGGGAAATAAAACATTTCCACAACTTCACTCATGACATTTTTAGGATCTGTAGCTTGCAGGCAATTTTAGTTTCCCCAGTCTGACAGGGAAATACTTTTACATTTTTTACTACCCACAAATAATAATCAATTGCAATTGACTTTTCCCATGCAAGAGAGATTAATGAGCAAACACAAGCAGATTTTTAAAGTGTCTGCACTAACAGCTGATCTTGTTTACAAGATTTTTAACCCTGCTTTTGTTTCAGCTCTGCTTTGCATGAGGTATTTTGCAAATTCTTATTGCCTCAAATCTAAGGACTGGTAAATACTTGGAACACACTGTAAGCAGTGGAAATCTCAAGATGGGTAAATTGAAGTTTGGTTCAGAAAAGGTTAGAATGAACACTTACTGCTGCTATTCTTTCACTTTGCATATGGCAGTGTCTGACGTGTACAAATCACCTTGTATTACTGGTAGTAAACCAACCGCCCTAGAATTATGCAAAAGGGGATAGTACGGTTTTAGAGTCAGTAGATTTGTGTTCCAGTAGCAAGCAAACTATTACATATTTTTCATACTATTGTAAGCATATCAACATAACTGAAAGGAGGAAAAATCCCAAACAAACAGCAAAGAAACACCAGGGGCAAAATACATAACAAAATTAATGAAATAATAGAAAAGAAGGAAGAATTACTTTGAATAAAGCCTGCTAGCATGCAGTATAATCTGAAAAAATAGTGAATAAGAAATAAGCTACAAGGAAGTAAAGAAGAGAAGGAGCAATTTTAGACTTCCCCAGAGCTAGACTTACTGGAGGAGGGGTTTAATTTTACTTCCCTATTCTTTTTGGGCTCAGCTTGAAACATTCTGGTTCAAATTTTCTCAGGTGCTGCATTTCTTTTATTGCTCCTAACTTGAGCTTTCAGTATCTTGGAGAGTGAGGCTCAAACTTTAGCAAATTAGCAACCAAAATTATGTGACTTTTCCTGGAAATTTACGCCAATTATATGATGTCACAAATAAAGATTTATATGCAAACTACTGTAAGCGGACTTATTACATGTAAATGAAAGCTAGTTATCTTTATTAGAGGACTGACTGAGTCCATCACTGCTTAATGTGTGATGAATCATAATTACTATGGCTGTGTGAGAAAGGATTTAATAAACATTATCTATTCTCCAAATGCAGAAGTAAAGACTATTTGGTTACTATTTGCCATCCTCAGACTCCTGCTAAGCTCACTTCTCCACAAAGCTTACCTAGAAGCAGATGGACATAAGGAGAACTGAATCAAGAATGGAACAATATTTCACATAAATATTTAGGTCCCTGGATTAACCTTGTGTGAAACATTTTAGGGATTCTTCTCTCTTTTTGTAGTTCAGAATACATTGAGAATGCAGAGCATGTTTAAAATTAAGAAGATTCACAATCAAAGTCCCAACAGACAAACATAATTATTAAATATCAAGTAAATCTTGCCTGACCAGAGGGATTAGTTTTAGAAAAGCATTACACATAATATAAATATGCAAAAGACAAAATATGAGAACATTTTAACTTGTGATATGAAAGCAGTCATGGAATGCTTGTGGGAATCAGGAAGGATCTGTATTAGAAAGATCAAAGATCTATCAGCATAGATGTGTATCAGAATGATCAAGGATTTGTCAGCAAGGATCTGTATTAGAAAGCATTCTTCTTTATTTCCATGATCTCGCTAGCAGACATCAAGCTTTTGGGCAACCTCAGTGCAATCCACCCATGGAACTTCATCATGTGGCTCTGACACGCTTCCATAGAGAAGCCTGCACCAGCATCTGGAAGGTGATTTCTTCTGAGCTTGCACTACGTACCATTCATGCTGTTTCAGAATATCCCTCATGTTCTCCCTGCTTTTCATAAATGCATGTCATGCCCTGCTCTTCAGCAGTCCTTGTACACAACTATCCTAACATATCCTAAGCTTATACACAGTGCTGTCTTTTGTTTTTCCTTTAAGCAAAAGGCCACTTCTAAAATGTATTCATCATATGTTACAAATTCACAGGAATAAAAGAAGGAATAAAAATTAATAAAAAAACCCCAGCACTTAATGCTTCTTGCAGCAAAGTGGGGAATTGAAAATACGCATCTGAGAACAGTAAGAAGTACTGTGACATTTCAAGAACAATTCAGATCCATCCCGTAAATTGGTTTCCCAGACCAACCTGCAGAAAAAAAAGCAAATTATAACACAGTGCTGTGTGATTATTAGTGTTAAGCCAAAAAAAAGTGGAGAATTGAGGTGGTGAAAAACATCACATCAAACATCAAAAGATCATCATGGCTTTTTATGAGTTGTAATAGTTTCAATGAAGATGAGGGGCCCAAGACTAAAACTTTGAATGGGACCAATGAAAGCATAAGTATGACTGTGATCAGGGAAAATGAGGAATATTAGCTTTTTTGCTTTACTGAAAAGACAAAGTTGAAATCCATACTTGACTTCATTGGCCCACTGATTACATATTCTGGTAAGTTTTCTTAGTGAATGTTGACTGAAATCCAGATTGTAATGATAATAAATTGCTAAAGTTCCATGAAAAATCAAAATGATACTAAGTATTGTTTTTCTCCTCCTGATTCATTCAGTTGATCATGCCTATGGCTTTAGTCCTGGCCCTAGCTCACTTATCCAGAGGGTTTATAACTCTTGTCTCAAAAAAAGGCTAATTTTTGACCGAAGAAATGCTTTACTTCACATAAAATCTTAAGTGATTGTCCAAAATCCTTCTTGTAAGCAGTAAGAAAGATATTTCTTGTTCCCTTGGAAAATTTAGACTTAGTATTCCTATTTCTAACTGTATAAGCTCTATGCTCCATGTGACAATATTATTCAATTTTCAACATAATGTATAGACTTCATTCCATTCTACAGACAGAAGGGAAAAGGTGTTTATCTTGAGAAAGCTGGATATTATAAGGATGCTCTCAGGATCTAAAACTACTGGTAAAAATGTGAACATCAAACTGCTATGTGCTTAAAGCATGGAGCTCTTGAGCAAAAGCTGGGATAGTTCATTTAAGAGCTGTGCTTTATATAGACTTCTTTGTACATGTTAATTGTTATTTACTAGATTCTGTTTTCAGAAAACACTCATGTGAGCCACAGTGAGTTGGCGGCTGAGGTTGGCACCAATCTGGTCATAAGAGTTAGGACTGATTTGGTGTTAGTGACAACTCTCACAATGTTCATGATGTTAAGTTTACAAGAAGTATTTTAAGCAAAGAAACATGAAGATCACAGAATATTTTGCAATCTACTTCTTTCTAGTAAAGATTGAAACTCACAGCTGAATAATGTAAATTAAATCCTATTCCTTTTGTCCATGTAAGGTCATAATGCTTGTCTTAAGTAAAAGAAGCAGTACAAGATTCTCTGGAACTGTCTTTGGTTGGTACCCTTGCTATGATTGCTCGGCACATGGCAGGGGGGTTGGAGTAAATTGCCTTTAAAGGTTCCTTCCAACTCAAATCATTCTATGGTTTCATAGTTCTATGATTATTCTCAACACAAGTTTAACAAAGGATCCTGAGCAAAATCCTTGTGCTGTCCGCAAAACAAAGCAACCAGAAACACAGTCACTGATTCAGGGACCTTATAGTCTAATAAATAATGGAAAGCCCTTTCCTGGAAATATTGTTTCAGCTGTTAAAATATTTGTATTCTAGCAAGTGGATGATTTAGAACGGTAAACACATTAAGTGTCTACATAATGAAACTTAGCAGCATTAAGCAAGGAGGGTTTTGTGGACCAATAACTTCCACTAGAATAATCAGAACAGTTGGGAAAGCTAAATAGGCTTTCAAGCACAGTGTCTTTCCTCCAGGTTTAAAGCAGAAGTCAAATCAACACAGAAGTTCATAATAATCCTTCAGGTTTCATTCTGGAAGATCAAAGGATTAAAGGACTAAAGAAGGGTTACTTGGTCCTTTTAAAGTTTAATGGCCATGGTAGATATACCCCTGTTTGTGTTGTATTTCCCTGCAGACCAAGGTATCCCCTTGACAGCACTTATGATGTGATCTTGCTCGGTTTTAGCAAGTATAACACAGGTGTTCTTTCAACATAGAAAGAAGTGGGAACATTGAACTCCTTGGCTGGAAACTGGCAGGGTGGCAATGTCATACAGCTGGCTTGTGTCCACCTCCACACGAACTGTCATGTACACTTTAGCAACCAAGGTGTTGCGTCCTGAGCTGATAGACTTTGCTATGGATTTGAAACACCAAGGTTGCAATTGATCTGTTCACTCCTACATTCAATGTTTTTGCTCTGCTGCTAACAGACTCCGCAGCATTACTGAGCTCAGAATATGCTTTTCCTAATCCCTCTCCTTCTACACTCTTTGTCTTATTGTGCTGCAAAGCTGGAACCTATACTAAGCACAGCACAATGCCTTCTGGAAATAATCCAAAATGACAAACTCATCTTAATCAAAAGCAATCAAGCTGTGTTAACACGGTACCCAACTTGGCTGCATTTGATGCTCCCTGCATGAAATGGAGTTTTATGCTCAGTTAGAAAAGAGACTTTCTTCTCATGCATCTATGTACACAGCGAAAAATTATATGGTTCCAGTCACAGTTTTTGTCTTTTTCTGTTACTGAAACTCCCTTGCCTTTCATTTTGCAATAGAAGCAAGCTGTTTTTTTAAAATAGCTTCCTTCTAACACTCCCATGTGTGCAGAAAGACACAGCTTTTTGACATCTTCATGAAATAGCTAAATTGACTTTACTTTCAGTGAAGGATCCAGTTTTTAAAAAAAAAAAAGAAAGAAACCAAACAAAAAAAAATTAAAGAAAAGAGTTTAAAAATCTTAGGTCAGATAATAAACAATAGAATAAACAAAATGCATTAGATCTTCATACAGACTACAGCTGTTCTGTATCTCACCATCAGAAAGAAAGTGCTGTGTTTCTATTGCCGGAATTTCATAATAAATCCTAACCATGCATATCAAAATTTGTTCAAAGTCCATTTCTCCAACCTGTCTCAGTATATTCTGTAGACATAATCTCGTGTTCTCATTCTCTCAAACCCATCTTATCCACACACCACCTCACCTGCCATTTTTCCTCTGTCTTTTACATGCTTGCTGTAGTCCCTTGCTGCCCACTTCTCCACACAGGCAATTTATTGCTGGGACCATTGCTTTGTTCCTGATGTTTACCTGTGACAACCTATTTTCATCATTTTGGTCTGCTCTCCATCTCACTTCAGCTTTCAGGTGAAGAGGTATAATTTCTCACTTCCTCCTTTCCTCAGACTATCTGTGAATTCTCACAGGCATTAAAGGTCACCTGTTCTATATTTTCAGCTGTCAGTTTTTTTGTTCCATGGCAAATACAATAATTCTAATATGGCCACATTTTTTTTTCTATAGCTGCCAGAGCAGAATTGGGATGAAATTTTGTTTCATTTAAAAGGCAGCTGTGTACTCCATAGGACCTTTCAGAGCCTTTCAGCTCTTAGCAGCATTATTGAATACAGGCTGACACTCTGGCATGATACACCACGAATTATTTTTTGTATCTTCAGCTTCTACAGAAAGAAAGACTTCTCAGGGAGGCACAAGAACTTCTTTTCATAGCCTGTGCTTTTTCCAGGAGGAAGAAGGTGGAAGTCTCCAGACTTGCTGTACAATTGAAACAACCTATTGTCTGCAGGTATTGGGTTAATAGCAACTAAAAGAAAGTAAACAGGAATATATAGATGCGAATACATACAGAGGCTTTTCTCTCCATTCAGTTCTTCCCTGAAATATTTACTAAGAACTACATTCTCATGCATAAGCTGAAGAGGCTTGCCTATGACAGAAGATAGAGCTGCAAGAGAGTTCCAACTTCTAAAAATATCAGGGTTAGAAGTTATACAGACTTGTGTTTTAGGATCTGGAACTTATCCAGTCTTTCATTCAGAATCAGTCTGTATCCCAGTAATAATTTGAAAATAAACTTAAGGAAATCTTAAGAATCTAATAAAAAAGACTGCAATCCATCAGACAGAAATACAGGAAACAGCAATTTGCAATTTATCAATGTTATACTCACATTAGATCGTTATGCAGGTCATTGCAATCTGATTCACGTAACAGCAAAGATTTTCAAAGCTCTGTCTTATTTGCACAGTAGCAGAAACGATCCAACTCTTATGACTGTGTATGACATGCACCAATAGCACAGTAGGCTGATCTTATTCAGGCTTTATGTAATGAAAAACCTGACTATGTTGAGAGGACGTTTCTTAGGACATTGTTAGTGGTTTCAGTTTCATGCTGAATGTATGCTCTGCAATGCTGAGAATATGCATCCAAAAAAATTATACAAAGCATTCAGTAAAATTTGTATGCTCAAATTCTGCTTTTGATTACACCCATGATTTTTCACTGGGTTTATAAACATTTAGAGCAGTGTACAGCATTGGCATCTGAACTTGCATTTACTAGGACTGTTCTACATTCATTAAACTATCAAGTTACATTTTCTTAGTTTTCACCAGATTAATTTTATAAGAATTCATCAACCAATTATCTAACATTTGCAGAACCCATTTCTCTTAATTTTCATCTAAATTGATGTTATTACCAAAAAACAAACCCCAAATCACTATGAGGCTAATCAACCACTCATAACACAAGTTATGAACCTCCATCCTTACAAATACACCAAACTTTACAGGACAAAGCCTGGGCAATCGTTTTTAAGATATCACTGCTTTGAACATATGATTAGATTAGGTGACTGACAGGTCCCCTTTACAATATAAAAGTATTTTGTTCTATGAAACAGCTTTATCAATAGATGTGTCTTTTCATTTTTCATCACTCTATCTTTTAATTTATGATGAAATCATGAGTGAGAGACATAAAAGAGATGCAGATTCTTCCTTGGTTTCTAGGATGCATTTGTGCTACAGGTGGGACACACATACTCTTGTCTCCTGTTAGATTCTCACTCCTTGCAAGAATTGTGTTCCACCTCAACACAAAAAATGATTGTAGCTTTACTCCTGTGAATCCTAGCTGCTTTGGGATTATGTATGATGGTTGCCTGCCTCACAGTTCCACACTGATTTAGACCATAGAATTATGTCTCCTGCTGCCTAGTACAGAGCAAACTAGTTTAATGAAATCACTGTTACATTATTTTATTTTTCCTCGGTAAGCTTATCACGTGTCAAAATAATGCCACACAAAGTAATTCATGAGTAGTCACACCTTTCCCCAGAAAAGCTCCAATGTCTTCTTTGGCAGAAGTCAAAGATTTGGACGACAGAGAAGAAACACCAAAGTTACTTCACAGTCACCATCACTATCTCCTACTCATTCTGAGTCAGCTCTGCCTACAATATATTTTCTTCATGTGCTCCCATTTTGGAACAGGGAGATAGCTCAGTGAAGTATCCCAAGAGTCAGTGACATGCCTTGGGCATTAAATGAATCCCATATCTGACTTGCCTGGGACAACAATTTATTTGTCAGACCAGAGAAATACAGAAAGAGAGAGACAGGGAATCTGGGAGAAGATGGTGAAAAACCAGAATGAATGTCCTACTCTTAACATCTGAAGGAGCAGAAATCACACTATTAACATCTCTGTTGTTTTCCTGGCTAGTCCATGCTTAAATGATGCACCATTGGTACTTTTTTGGCCAAAGGAGAAAAGGGACCCGCTCAAAAGTCTGCAGTGCTGCTCCATGCAGGTCAATAGCAAGGATTCTATTTTTCATATTGTTAGATCTTTAATGGAATTGTAATTAGCAATAGCCTTCATATTCTACAAAATGAAATACCACATCATAAAGCAGGCCACCACACTGGTTAATAGTTACATTTGTCAAATAAATGCCAGTAAGACAATTTAGATTGTGTATATGAACCTGGCTTTTCTGAGCACTTTTGGAAATCTAATAATGCTTGGTCATTAGGAAGTAAAATGCAGTTTACTGAAGTTATGTCTGCTCCTGCTTGCTGCTGTATTTTGTCTTCCAGATATCCAAAACCACTGAAGTAGCATGCAAATGTTTTTAACTGAAGGAAAAAATGTTATTACATAGATAGTGGTTAACTCCTTTTTTTTGGTGTTAGGACAGAAAGGATTACCACTTACCTAGTTCTTATGACCTAAGTGTGTTCTATTTTCACTTTGGTGTGTATTCACCCTCTGTAATGACTGGAAAATTCTTGACCTGAAACCCCTTGTGACACTGGAGGATAAATATGTGGGCCTGTCTCCCTGTATTTGTAAAAGTGAAGCCCCAAAATGTAGTTTATACTGAAAGCTTAATTTCTAAAATTAGGTTAGACAAGTTCAGCTTTGTATTTCAGAGAAGTATAAGGCAGAGCTTATTTAGTGAGGACAGGTCTTTTCACCTTACCTGCTTGTCTAATGAAGTAACAAAATTTTATGCTTCCCATCAACCACTCAGCACTGTTGTTTTAGAAGTTAGGGTTCAGCTACAGAATTTATATTTTTATCCCCTCATTTTGTTATCTTACTCATCTGATGTACAGCACTTTCAACATTACCTTGCCATTTCTCCTGCTGGAGACTGAAAAATAAAACCTGAGTCCAATGAGATTCCAATTCTCTGCCGTCTGTTCTTTATGGGAGCCATTAGAGGGAGGTCATGGCTGTAGACTCTCTTGTACACCTAAATCTTAGATACTGTTCTTTTTTCTCAGAAATATGCAAATATAGTTTAGACTACTTACTGACAGGCTAAGGAAAGCAGGAAAAAAACACAAGAAAAACAAAACGTTTTTTATTAAAAAAATACAATTGTGAATACTTGTAATAAATTATTTTCACCTGTGTATGACATCCCCCCCCCCCCCAAATCTATGCACTTAGCAAAATGTGCATAATAACGTGCAAAATGGGATCCAGGAACAGGATTCTTCAGCCTTTCTATGTAATCACATATGCATGTATTTCATGTCCTAGAAGTAAGTAGATTTTCCTTTTTCCATTTCCAAGAAAACAAAATGGCTATCTAAAACAAGTACTGTTCTTCCTAAATGTCCAAAGAATTATATTATCCCCAAATTGTAAATCAGAAGAGCAATGAGCAGTAACCAAGCAGTGCCAGCTAGATCATGATGAAATTAAATCCCCAAAAGGCTTTTCAAAGAAAGATATAAAACCCCTTAGTATTAGTTAATTTCCAAACCGCAGTTGCCAAGAGTTTTAAATCATCTCTTTCAGGCTTAGTTGTGAGCATCTGGTATTTTAAGGACTGATAATGCCCTGTATGTATGGCATCTTGTCTTGTTGCTCCATCACCTTTTATGAGGATCAATATATTGAAAAGATTCTTCAAATGATGGAAAACCAGTTTTCTTCAGGAAATAGAGAGGTCAGGTGGAGAAGGAAGAAAAAATGGTTCAGAAGATGACCTATCAAGAACTAGCTATGAATTTCATGATGGTCATAAACCTAAAGAGATTTATCTGAAAGATATTTGCAATTAAATGTATCTTTGAAAGACACATTTGCCTAAGCTTGAGAAAGCAAAGAAACTTTGGTATTTAAATAAATATCTTAATATGTATTCATACACATATACAGACATATTCAGAAGCCAACATTCAATAATTATTTTTGCTGTAATAATTATTTTAACTTCATTATATTTTTTCCTGCATAACAACAATATGGAAAGTTGCCTTCACACAATAAATACATAAATGAATATCCCCTTTAATAGATACAACACAGACTACTTGAGCTGTAAAATCTTCACAACAGAGGAAAAAATCTTCCCCTGCTCTCTCTAGGTCTTCTCAATTTGCATATCTGTAACAGGAAGAATTATGTGAAAAAATCATCAACTTACAAAGGCAAAGGACACTTCATAGCTTTTGTCCCCTTCCCTAGAGTTCAGAGGTACCAAAAAGTTTCCTTCATTGTCAAAATTAAAGATCTAAAATTAATTAAAAGATCAAATAAAAATAAGATAATCATGGGAGGAAATAAAGTGGTAATTCAAACATACTGGCAGGAAATGCTCTTCAGCAAATACAGTGAGATTGCTGTTGATTAGGTCCCCCTTTCTTTAAAAACCTTTGAAAATTCTTTCAAATATATGTAGTGCTCCATCTGTCAGTATTCCCAGTGGCATATCCCCAGGCCCTAAGTCTTTGCTTGGAGATCTATACTTACAGGACCAGCAGACTTACCTGTAAGTTTGATGTTGTAAAGTGTAGCAGGGATTTGGCATGCAATTAATGCAAATGCCTTAGAAGTCAGAAAGGATGTGAAAGAAATCCCCAATAATTTCACCCTCCTGTTCCACACCACAGAATGTTTCATAGATTTGAGATATTTGATAATTTATTTTCTTGCTGTGTTGAGACAGAATTGCACAGCTTCAGGTGTGCTCAAGTGGTTGTGATGGGTTCCTGCCTCCTCCCTCATTGCCATCACCACCCTTACAGATATTTATGAACAACTCTTTCTATCGTAAAAGTGCAAGTTGGAGAACACAGCTGATTTTGGTTGTTATACATCTCCACATCACCTATCTTTGCATATCTTTACTTTCTATTTTAAGAAACAGGTTCATTATTTGATGTAACAAACAGTAAGTTATGATGGTGAATTTGTAAGAGACAGAATGAGAAGCTGTATTTCTCTTGAAGGATCTGTCTGTTGAAACGAGAGGCTAAATAAACTGGCCTTGAATCAATGCTCCAATGACCAGGCATGATTTATGCTGTGTGCAATTTGCTACTAATTTTTCCTTTGTCATTTATACTTACATTTCAGCTCTCTGTCTTCAAAAGAAGAATCTCTGCAATCATGTGCATCCTTATCTTTTGACAACTCTACAAGTAAAGGACATACATACACACACATAGCAGTGAGCATAGCTTAAACTTTTCCTATAGTGATAAATCTGTGTTAAAAACTGGCACCTCAGGCCTCTCAGGAAGTAGAGTGATTTGAATGCAGAGCAAGGGATGACACCAAATGCTGTGTCTGTGTCTCAGGAAAAACACCAGTGGCCAGCACGGACTAGTTTTCACATAACAATTTAATTTGTGGTGGTCTCCAAAAAACCATGCAACAAATTAAAAATAAATCAACCAGTATCCATCCTGAGAGGTAGCAAAAGGATTTAATCTCCTCTCTCCTGCTGTAAATATTAATTCTCTTCTCTCTTTTCTTCATTTCTTTCAATACCTCCTGTCAAGGTGGTACTGGCCTTCCACTAAGCTTTGCTCATAGTAAAAGCATCAATATCAGAACACAGAAACTGAAGCTTCCATGTGTTTCTCTAAACAAGGCCAAACTCTCTGGCACAAATGTTGTGACAAAGACCCTCAAAGCCATGCCATAATATTGGAGAAAACACAGGAATGTTGCCAACGCTGTTCAAATAGCCACACCAAGCCTGCACATCACAATCTGATGCCATTCTGAGGTGTTACATTTCAGGGAGCCTGTCCTATCCTATTGCAGACTTTCTAAAACACAACATACTGCTCTGTCCTTTTCTTATGCATATCAGGAGTGACATCAGTTCCTGGAAAAAATGTGCTCTTCTTTCATATCTTCCTTTCAAAAGGATGACACAGTCATGAAAAGCCACTCTTCAATTGTAATTTATAGTAGTTTTGTAAATGAAAAGTAGAAAGCAAAATCAAAATTTAGTTTAAATCTCCATTTGGTTGTCACCATTACAAAGTTAATTTTCAAGCAATTATTTCTGCAAGAATCACATTTTGCTAGATTTATGTCATATGTACATACTTGCTATTGATGAACTCGCCACATGTGTTATGTTGCCTTTACTTGCTCTAGCTGAAATAAAGCAAAAGAGAAAGAAAATTAAAAAAAAAAAAATTGGTTTAGATCTAATGGGATTTAATCCCACTGGTGGGAGTGGCACACTTAGTATTGTTTAATAATTTGTTCACAAAAGATTAAATTTCTGCGAAGACTTTAAAATAAATTATTCGGTGCTCCCAGTCTGTTGATTTCCTTTCCAACCTCCTTTTCTTGTTCCTAAGCCAGAACTCCACTGATACTATACACTAACATTACTGAGAAATACTTGGTCAAGTAATTTCCCATTGCATGTTTTCCCTCAGAATCTGAACATATCAGAAAAGAGAGAACAAAAACTTCTTCATCTTCTCAGTATTTTTTGAGGGGAAAAATGGCCATATTCTGAGGAAATTCTCTTCTGAAAAAATCACTTGTCCGGTAACCCAGGACAGCTTAGGGTTTAAAATGAAAACCTGTTGTCCCTAGTTTAGCTTTTAAATCAACTTGTAGTTTGCCACACACAGACACAGACACACATACACACACACACATTCACACGTGTGTAATATAGATAGATATGAAATCTAATCATGATAATAATGTACATCATGACATGTATATACATTATCTCACACACACACAAACCGTAAATACTAGTCAGGCAACCTAGGAACCTTCTGACCCTCACTGAAATCCCCAGTGGGATTCTTTTGAAGTCAAGGATTTCACTGTCTCTTCTTCCACTTTCATGTTCTGCTCCCATTACTATCATGTTCTTAGGGAAAGTATAATCTTATACTTGCAGGATTTTCCACAGGCTTTTAGCAGCCTGCAAGCTGAACTACCTGCAAGCCTGTTAAGCTTATGAATACTTTTCTCAGGACATGTGTCCATAGCACCCCCCACCCCATCCAACCAATGAAAGAAAAATAAATTAACAATACGTCTTTCAATTTAAGCAACAAGTTTAAAACCTTTCTTTCCTTTCTTTCTTTTGGTGCTAACTATATTCTTTTCATACTCAGATAACCTAAAAATTATTTCTCCAAGTTTTTCTTTTGTTAGCTAGCAAGTGAAAACAAATTATTGCCAATGCTTTAGCTTTTCACTATACTGATGCTGAAAATGTCCAGTATTAATTAGTGAAGTGAACTGAGCAAGCTCAAAACTTAGTAAGGAAATCAATGAAGTAGTATGAAGACTGAGTGAGAATATTCTCTTAAAAAAACAGGTGCTCAAAGTTCAGTGAAATTTTTCAGAGAATGTGGAAAAAGAATGACTAAAAACCTCCAGTAACTTGTATGCTTCCAGCATTCTGGTCCCCAGTCAAAAGGGAGGACACAGAACAGGAATCTTCAATTTCCAGTAGGTAAAAGAGTGCTTTGATGATGAAATAGGTTAGATATTAATCTTACTGATATACATCCTTATCTATAAGAAAGGTAACAGACATGCATGGGTAAGTGATTTGTGAGGGGCCGATAACCCATTTCACTGTATCAAGTTCCTACTATTTCCTACTATTTATTTAACTCCAGAAAAGAAAGAGAAATAAACAATGTGTTAAAAAATTGTCTCATTTCGCTCAGTGAGGATGAATTAACAGAGCAGATTGATAATAACAGATACTCTAAAATAAATACTTTGCATACCTTTTCTTATGCAGAGCAGAAACAGAAGCCCTGATCCAACAAAAGCAGTAGCAATGAGAGCTGCTCCAACAAAGCGTCTGCTCTCAGTCTGGAGAATGCCATTTGTTGAATCTTCAAGAAAAACAGGTGGGGGGGGGGGGGGGAAAGACATTACATAATTGCATAAGATCCTCCCTTTGCCTTTCATTTTCACTTTGTTATTTTTGCTATGAACAGTTATGATAACAACATTGTACATTACGTCTAAGGTCAGGTGGTAGTGGTGCACTTAACGCTTTTTTCAAATAAAGAGGGGGGCAAAGATAGAACATATTACTATTTCTTTGTTCCCTGCATTCCAGGTGATAGTGCCTTTGATCTCATCACAATTCTGCTTGTCAAAGTGTTACATCTAGCTTAGCTTCTCATCAGGATTACAGGAAAAAGCTAATTGAGAAAGAGGACAGAGTCCCTTTCATCTGGTAAAGCTCTAAATGCAAAGGGTAGTTGGTCTCCTTGAATCTCAGATATTTTTTCTTGTTAAATCAAACCCACCCATTGAAAGAATGACTTGGCTTTCTCACTCTTACCTGACTTTTTCAAACCCTTGTCAGGCCCAAAAATTGTGCCTGCACAGGTGTTTTTAGAAGTAGGTGGTGAACAGGACCAGGGAAATGACCTGACTAAGTAACAGTCTGACAAAGAGAAATGCTATTTTTGAGTTGGATCAAGTCTCCAGTCAGGCTAAAATGCAGAAAAGAATAATCAAAAGCAGAAGCCGCAGAGGAGCTGCCCAGTTAAAAAGTCTATTGAGGAACTGTACTGATCTTGTTCATTAATGAATTTTCCTTCAATCCAGGCCTTATGAGAAAAAAAATCTGTGTACAATTAGTTAAATTTAAATATGCTCAAAGCAAAGTCTGTAGTGGCATGAAAAGACCCTATTGTTCAAGTTTATGTGACAGCAATAATCAACAAAATAGAATATTCTTGGAAGATGAGTTTAATTTATATGGGAGGATTTAATTTCCAGGTGCTGAGCTGTGTATCTTCCAAATAATGGAGCTTTTAAAACATGTACCACATACCTGCAGGTCACACAAAATTCCTGCCTTTAAATTCTGACCCTACATGCATGATGAACATGTTAGTATGGTGAAAGTGTACATTGATAACAAAACTTAACAAAATAGGTATTTCTTTCTAGCCTTTTCAAAATTAGATAGGAAAAATAAATAAATCATGCCTGATTTGACTGGGACAAATTACAATAGCACCTTGAAGTATATTACAATAAATGAAGTTTGGAAGTGTTACCTGCTATGTGTAAAATGGCAGATGTATTTTCTTGCAGCTCTTTATTACAGAATATACAGTAAAAAATCTCATCAACTCCACTTTTGATTGTAAGGGTACTTGTCACACGGTACAACTGGTCACTTCCAGTTTCAAATCTTGTGTTTGCCCTATCAGTCAAATCTTCATAGTTTCTGTTTTGCCATACCACTTCAGCTTCTGGATATCCTTCTGATTGACACGTCAACTTCCACTCATTGTGTCCTGTGTTCACCACTCCTTGATTTATAATTCGGTAAGGAGCTAAACAATTGGAAAAAAAGTCATTACCAGTAAGAAGCTAGAAGAACAGCCTGTATTACACGCAGGTCACCTTTTCTTTTTCCCAGCCCCCAGGTCAAGTTTCAGCTTGGATTTTGACAGGAAAAGTTAATGACACTATTGTGTCTGTAACTGGAGGTACAGGATTTATTACAAATTTGATGTGGTTTAGAAAGCTCACTAGGCTTTATGGTCTTTGTACTGTCGACATGATTTTGCAACCCCATGCCTTACATGTCTTTGGGGACTTAAAGGACAGAACACGGTTTCAACCTAAACAGAAGTGCCAAGTTATACTGATGCCTTTTTCCTGGTAAGGAAAATGAAGCTAGACATGGTTAAGAGGGTTGGGGTCATTATCTCAGTATTTTAATCAGGATCCCGTTTGATGCATCCACTTCACCCAGGTGACAGTGTCGCAAGATGCACACCCCCCGTCAATCACACACACCAGTTATAGATTTTACACATCAGCATATCTAACAAGGGGGCCCAATAATGAGGTTGGGGTGGGCTAACCCCTAGTTTACAGAATCTGTCCTGCTGGGAGACCTTGGGTTCCTGAGATAGTAGGATGTTTGGTCTCCCTGGCTCTGCAATTCTGAGGTGTTTAGTCTCAGGCCTGCAGAACACTTACAAAACACTAACACTAAACTAAGTAAAAGGTTGCAAGTGTGCATACTGCTAGTACTTGTGGATACAGAGAACTGTGTAAAAGGTATATAAAAAAAAAGACAAAAATTATTCCGGCATCAATACAGCTGCACAAGGGCCATCAGACAGCTCCAATCAGGTCTCAAATCAGGTTTCTATAGCTGCTGTTCCAGACATGTCTTACTTCAGGGTCTCCTCTGACATCTGTGAAGTGTATCAGAGAGTATTGAACCTCTGGTAGTAGCACACGCACCCTTAACTTTCAGATGGATTGTCTTGTAGTCAGCTCCCCCATAGAAAACAACACAGCGGTAAACCCCTGCATCTCTGAGCTTCACATCAGTGATCTGAAGGAGAGACTGTCCCAAATTCAGATTCTCTTTCAACAATTTAATTCTTCCCCTAAAGTCATTGTGTTGATTTTTGAAGTCTTCTTCTCCTTTGTGAAGTACATAAACCTGTTTCAACTCATCTTTCTTTTCCCAGCTGACACTTAAATCTCTAAAGTTTAATTTCCCATTCACTGGAAATGTGCATTCCATGGTCACATTGTTCCCATGTTCCACAGTGTAGAGTGACTGAGGAGCTTCAACAGTGAATAAAGCTGAAAAACAAAATTTGGAAGAAAACTTAATTTTCAGTAATACACCTAATCTTTGAAGTCAAGTCTTACGATATCCGTAGGAGATTTTAAGGACCAAAGCGTCTGCTCTATTCTGAAAAGTTAAATGTTTTGGTAGGTATATTTGTCCAAGTGTGTGACAAAACACAAGACGTCTGCTGCATGCACACGCAATGGGCACTTACACCTGCAGACACCTGCTTTGGGCACACACACAATGTGATGCTGCATTAAAAACAGTGAACTTTGTATGCACAGCCCCTCAGCTGTTTCTTTAAGAACACTGCCATGGTAACAGGCAAGTGTTAGTGCCTCCAATGGGAATGATCTGTTTATATAAATGCCAATTGTTTTTACCCAAAATGTTAAAGAATTCACAACAATTCCCAGGTTTGATAGAGCCAAGAAAACCTTTTGTGTAATATGAATGGTACCTTGTTCTGCTGGAACACTGACAGGAATTTTTACTGGGCACCATCTCAAAGCACAGGCATCTAGTTTAACGTAAAGCTATGCTTAGACCTTTTATTTATAACGTTAAGGAAAAAAACCTCAAATGCAAGCAGCTGAAGGAAAACAGGGGAAATCAAAATTTCTTTGCTTATACATGGAAAGAAAACATACTAAAACAGTCCTACTGCTTTTTACAACTTGGCTTCTTACCATTTAGGAAATGCCAGTAGAATAAAAATAAGTACAAAAACAAAGGCCTTCCCATGATGTAGATAGAACCTAAAATGATAAAATAATAGACAAATATAAATACATACTCATTTTCTGACTTGCACTGTCAAATACACTTTATAGTCAGTCCACACAAAGAGCTGGATAGAAGAATGAATTTCACTCTAATCAAAACCAGGATGAAACTGCACCCAGTATTTAATCAGGCAGAAATCTTCCTGCATGGGTGGTACAGGAAAAACATCTTACTTTATTTGCTTTAAACATCTGTTCTTGGTTATGGCTAAATAGATGCTTTATCATTACCTGTTGATTAGTAAATAAGTACTCACAAATACCCAATTGTTCCCCTAACTGTAGCAGGGAATGTTACTCCTAATAGGAGAATGAAAGAATTTTCTATATTCAGTCCCTGGAGGAAATAGAACTTGGTTCTTCCCCACCTGTTTGCTTCACTTTAACATACTATGAATACACCCTGCTTTTTTACCCTGGTCCCACAGTACTTACCACAAGGCTCTCGAAGTTACATATATTGTAAAAACAAATCATGCTGTAGTTATCTCATAACATGTATTTACACAATAACAACTACTTATCAACTATTTACACCATAGTATTCTTGTAAAACAGTGACAAAGCCAGTCAATCTACAAGCAGAATCCATTGTCTTGTATTTCTGCTACTTTGCTGAATATAAAAGTCATTTTACTTTTCTGTCAGAAGTTTTTCCCCTCTTTACTGACATGGGATTTATCGTCCTACACATTTTAAAATGCTTATTAATATCAGCCCATGCTTTTAATCTTCACACACCCACTGCTTCTGGTAACTTTTCATTTTAAGTCAGACAATACTAATATCCAGTAGTGCCATCATTTTTCAAATTACTATCAAGAAAAAACCATAACAGATACCATTCATGAATATAGAAAATGGTAGAGTTTTTTCTAAGTATTTTTTTTATAAATAAATTTCTAAATAAAATTTTGTGTATCCAAACATCCAAAACCCTCAAAATACTCAAAAATATTGCCTTTAACTGGTTTGGTAGTTTCAGAATTTGTATAAGAAACTAGACAATTTCCTATGTATGACACTTCCTAACTGATTAAATTCTATCTTGAGTGCCATTCTTCACCATTTCTATAAGACATTTTGCCCTTCTTTCTGTGACTGCCAACTTCAAGGTGATAGTGAAAAAAGCAATATTGTCCTGAATTCATAAGACACATGTGCCTTTACAGTGTTTTGGCTTAAGGGAACTAGACTCCTCGTAACAATTTTATTGAAGCTACTTATTTTCCTCAAATTGCTGCTGCCTGATCCCAACAGCTGATTTGCAGAAGCCAATGCATGTGGAGCAGAGAAAGGAAGGCAATCTACTACATTATTAACAATGTGAGCATGGTCTGAAAACAGGTGCAGAAAAAATACTAAGAAGATTCTCAGGGTGCAAGACCTGATTAATTGATATATCCTAGGCTTCATAAAATGGTTAGGGAGCAGATTTATTCCTTAGCAACAAGTGATGTCCTTGAAAGCACTAGAAAATTGCAGTCCAATCCCGTGGGTCCCCAATAGCTTCTCTGAACATCAGAATGCCTCCATCATGATTCCCCTGCTTGAGTTACAAGCAGTCCAGACCACCAACTAAGCTCCAAAGTAAAGCTTCTCAAACAAGATAGAGGTATGCCAATCTCACAAAGGTGCTATAATCACCCTTATTCTGGAGACAAGCGTGACACTGAAACTGTAGAGTGTGTCAACACCACCAGAATTGCAGCTCACTCAGACTCAAAATACTTTGTATTTTCTTTTAAAGTAGAGGCTGTAGACTTCTTGGAACAAAGTAGACTGCCTGAAATAGTACACTGCTTGGAACAAACAGTATGTGCACTACAGTCAGGACACTGAAAGATACCCATACTTCCGCCTGCAACCCCTATCCACCTTTTTGACGGGAAATCGGAATGTTGGCATGATCTCCAGGAGAGATGTCCTGGAAGACAGATGACAACTAGTTGGCTTTTATAGTTCAAAGACCCGTGTTTATGTCCTGCAATTGCTGAACTTCCTTAGCATGCTTTCCCCCACTGTAGAAGAAAACGAGTTTTACAATACACAAAAGAAGTATGACTATTACTTACAAATTTCCTCAAGTCTGAGAAAGAATGCTGCTGTATTCAATTTTTCAGTTCAGGTGGGAAAAATGTAGGTCCAGGTAAAATCCAGATGCGCATACAAAAAAGGAAACCACTGTAATAACCATTATAGAATCTTCTCCTGTTTCACCCTGAGCAGAAGGATCCTCTGGATCAATTTGAAACCTTGATGTCCACCAAAGTCCTTTACTAAAACTAGTAAACTGCTATTTTTCTTACAGAATCTACCACAACTTCCCTTCTGTCTTCCTGACAGCTTCCAGTTTTTTAAAAGCAAAATATATTCACCATGCACAATGCTTCTCAGTACTGCTACTGCATGTTTCTGCCACAATCAAATGAAGGAGACAGGAAAAACAGAAGTATTTGTCAAAGGACTTCATGTGACAACTTAAATGTTGATGTAACTACACATACTTTTCTAGGAAACTTCCCCATTATTGAAAAGTTCCCCAGTAGGGAAAATTCTTTATTGCTAACAGTGGTTCACAGTAACAACAGACATAAATGTTGCAAAAAATTAGAACTCAAAATGCCATGGGCATTTTAAGAAACACCTCATCTAATCAAAGCTATGTGTGAGCACCAGTCCTTTGAACACCAGTTGCAAGTGGTCATCCATTTACACAACCTCAGGGTCCCTAAATTATTAACCTCAAGCAGTGCCAAACATCTGCTAACAACAACTAGAACTTTCTACACCGCTCTCTCATGTCCATGAAAGTCATAGGAACAGGAATAATGTAGGAATAACAGGAAAAACATTTCCTACCCTCCTCTGGTAAAGACAGACATTCTCTTCCCAAGATTTGGACACAATGAAGGCTCCTTGCCTTGCTACTATGTAGTGAAAGAAGAGTTCTTATTCCTACGCACTGGGTTAGCAAAAAAGAGAGAGCACTGTCTTTTTCATTTTCTTGATTCTAGAAGTCATTTGAGAATACAGAACACCCCTACTCCCTCCCCCCACCCCCCCAGTATTAAAAGCAAAAAGATGTACTCACATTTACTTGTAGACTGTAGTGAGAGAACCAGGTGAACAGCACAAAATACAACTCTAAACTTATGTTTCAGTGTAAATTCATTCTCTTAAGTTGTCTTCACATATCTCAGAAAAGGGTTGAAATTCTCAGAAGAGTTAAAATACTGTGAAATGGCCACGTCAAAATTTTCAGTGTTTTCTTCTTTCCACTTGACAGCTTGCTCACAGTATCTGACATGGAAGAAAAACCATGTAATACACAAAACTGGTTAAGGTTAATGTTGATGAGTGTGAGATTAATGTGGAAACCGTGGTATATAAAATAGCTGAATGTAACATCTAAGTTGCAACCTGAAACTACCTTAAGAGATTGAGAGGGTGGATATCTGCAGTAGGTGAGACAGATGAATGTTAATTTCCGCTGGGTGTTTTGCTGCTCTTAAAAATAGGCTAAAACCTAGTGTCTCACTAAAGGAAAAAAAAAAAAAAAACGTGCTACAGAAAGGAACACATTTATAAAATGTGAGATCACAGAAGCCGCTGAGTAGTGACCTTTCAATGCCAGGAAATCAGTTTCTGTTTTTTTCATCGCTTGCCTTGAGGTCAGAGGGTCCCATTTTCCATGTAAATGTTTAGCAGCAAATGAAAGATCAGGATGAGTGGGGTTTTGTTTTGTTGAGCTTCTTTTTTTTTAATTATTATTTATTTTTGTTATATAGGGACACATACTCCTACATACACATCTGCATGCATGCAAACACACAAACACATTTTACTGCACAGTTCTGTACTGTGCTGGTGAGGTTTGAGTTTTGGGGTTTTTTCACCTTTTTTGCAGAAAATTTTCCAGACACCTGTCTCAGTCCTGCCTGCCACTGGGCATTCCCAAGGAAGGCAAATGCCTTCAGGGAGAACACACCCTGGGCAGGCTTGGGCAGTATGGTCACCTCAGGGTGGGATGAAGCATTGTGAGAACAGTTTACTGATGAGTATATTTACAGGGTGAAATATAAATCAAATACAAAATTGTGACCTGTGGTAGCATACAGATTGCAGAGATGTGACCTGAAGGAGGGGAAGGACACTCAAAGCCCTACGCTCTCTGTGCCCTAAGCAACAGGTACTGCCACCTGCAATAGGTAGTTAATGGTTTTATGATTCATAAGCCATCAAGTGGTTGAGAAACCACAGGAATCCCTACTTGGGGATCTCTGTTGATATAGCACATTAAAGTGGAGGTGTTTGACAGCAATCAATTTAATCATGTTCCAAACTTCCAAAAACATATGAGTCCCTCAGAAAGTAGGATGTAGATATTAGGTTATGCAAAAAACCCTCCTCTGCACACCCCTCACACGCATCTCCAGAGAGAAAATGATTGCTGTCACTGCTGCTTCCAAGCCCTTCCCAGAGGATATCAGCCCAACAGAGAACCATCTCCACAAGTGCACAGAGAAGCACAGAGGCCTCAAGGCAGGTAGGAGCCCAGATAAAGGACTCAGAGGAAGCTCATATTTTAATAAGCTTCAAATGGTTTAGCAATAAATGTGACATTTGTAAATGGCAAATTTAATTACACAGCTGTGTGGTGTACATGAAGTTACAAAACAGACACAAAATCAGACAAAATAGCTGTAAATCAAACTGTGAAGTTTCTTTCCAGTAAGCACAAAAAATGACTACAAAAGCATTCCCAGAATGAAGTGGAAGCTTCTAGTTTATGATAAATGCTGTAAGTTAACTGAGAACACTAAACAACATAAGGACTTCCCCTAAGGCAAACAAAAAGTGCTGTGTCAAAGCTACAGGTTTATCTTTGCTCTGTGTAGCTGCTAGGACTTTCATTCACACAATTCATATTTTCAGAAGTCAAATAGTAAAACAACAAAAAAAAATAGATAAAGATCTCCAAGGTTGCCATAATATTTCTTCATTAATGTAAAATATTTGACATCTGGATTGTTCTGCTGAACATTCATTCCTAAAATCTAACAAAAAAAGTTATTGTCCCAAGTTAAATAATTAGTTATTATGCAGTTAAAATGTCTTACAGTCATTTATGCTTACAGTCTGTAGACTTCTAGCACACTTAAGTAAATATGATAAAAAACAAGAAAATTGGCTTGCTAAATACTACGAATTCAGGTCATCAATCTGTATTTCTTTCAAATGAACTCTTTTGATTAATAGATTTTGGAATTTAATTTTGTAGATAACCTTTTGAGTTCAATGAAATGAATCTGATTTCGGGCAGACTGATACAGATATGACCTACTTTCCAGATACTAGTTCTAGCATGATAAGTTTCCTTCTCCATCTGGATTATATAATTGAAGAGAATAAAGAATTGTTTAACATCCAAATCATTATGATAAAATTTAAATTGATGCATCCAAGTGCACTACATGTAAAGATAAGAGGAAGAACACTTGCTTTCTTTAAAGTATTTCTTCTGGTTCTAATTCTATGTTCCTCTTTCTTCCTCATCATGTAAAAATCACAAATAAATTACCCAATAAATATCTGCATTGGCACAAATCATAACTATTTCCATTTTTAGTTGACTCAATTTTTTTTTTTTTTGTTAAGTATCACAGTCGAGGTTTCCAAGGTTCAATTATTTTTGGACCAGCTTTTTGTGGAGAAAATACATCTTATAATTTAAAGATTATTTTTAAAAATATGACAAGAACAAAGGAGACATGACTGCCTGTCTGGTGGCTGCCAGGTTGGGGTTACTATGAAATGTCTTTATGACTGTGCATGGCTCTTTTGTAATGGCAGCAATACCTGCAGCTTTGTGAGCTAAAGAAACTCTGCCTGCCTTCAGACATGCCAACAATCTAACAGCACCATGCCACCTATGATGCTGTCTGATTTTTTACCGTGGTCTCCATAGCATGACCTGACAGACTGGGACAGAATGGAACAGGAGAGGCAATGTCCCCCAGCATGGTGCCATGAATATTGACAATATCAGTGAAATCCCATCATTTAGTTCATGACTGGAGCAGCAAGTGGTCCAAACAAAGTGAGCAAGAGTTGCAGCCCCTGCTGGTGGGCTCCTGCCAGTGTTTGTAGCTCAGGCCACCCTCCCTTCCACAGCAATGAATCACAGTGGCTTCTCATGCCCTGTGGAAACTAGCCCCCATTCTTTATGCTGCTTCTTAAATCCTAAATCCTTTCTCCAGAAACCAGTACCATTTCCCTAGAAATAAGCCACTGTTCTGCCCCTCCACCTCTCCATTATGTATTCCTGCATTATTGAAACCTGCTGCCCCATCACACTCTCTCCTTCACAGAAAGCAGACCCCTGTAACACAAAGATCTGCCAGAGCTGCACTATAGAGGTCTACTGCACTCTGAAACACCTTTATCCTAAAAAAACCGATTTGGACAGACCAAAATTATTTGCTTGGCTGCAGTGGGCTGGCTCAGTGGGTGAAGATGGATGGTATCTTTACTAACCTGCTTCGAAAGAAAAATATATTCCCACAAAATTTATCAGCGAGACTCGCATCGATCTCTGGTGAAGTCTAGCTAAAGTAATACCTGTGGCTGCCAGTGCAGTAGTGCCATCTTGCGTGGAGCTGGAGTATACCAAGGAAATTCTCGTGATCTCTGCTGCACCAGAGATGCAGGGAAGAAATTAAATACTTGTTAGATACTTCAGAAAGTCACAGACATTTTCAAAATATCACTAAAATAGTTCAAGCTCTTGGAAGCTCTTTACTTCAAGTTAAAATGCTAACAAGTGTCCACCACAGAAAAATCATTACTTTTTCCTAACTTTTCTCTCCTTTTTGGTCTACCAGTAATAATAGTAATAATAATAATAATAATAATAATAATAATAATAATAATAATAATAACAACAACAACAACAACAACAACAACAACAATAATAATAATAATAAATAATAATAATTTAAAAACATTTAAATAAAGAAAGGGGAGAAAAAACCAGGAAGGCAGCTGTTTTCTCAGTACATTTTAAAAAACAAAACTCTCTGAAAAATGCCTGAATTTAGACAATAACTGTTGGCAAAAACAACATTTGTAGGTCAAGATGTCAGCAGATTGAATGAGGAGACTTCTTCTGGAAAAATACTAGTTCTTGTGGTAAGATAAGATGTCAAATTGTAATATGAGGTGGTGTTTGGAGTTCTGTATATCCTCACAGACTCAAGCTGGAAAACTGAACGAGACACTCTGTAGTGCCAAATGAATTCTGGATATTAGAGCATCGTGCTAACATTATCAGGGTTGATCCCTGTAGGGGCCATTCACTTAAGAGTTGGACACGATGATCCTTGTGGGTCTCTTCCAACTCAGAATATTCTGTGATTTTGTAGTTCTAGCCCTTATTTAATGTAAATAATCGAAGAGCATAATTTCTTACTCAATATTTTTAAGTGTGAAAATGTTATTATTTTGGATTGCAAAGCCAGCCTTTAATTACGGGCGATGATGCCATGAAAACATCCTGACACGTGACAAAAGGCAGAGCAAGATAAGAAGGGTCAAAGGCATTTTTAATTCTTTTCTTTGTTGATTTATTTACATGTAGTGCCTAGATACATCACACCCGAGTGGCCCTACGTGTCTATTCATACGGGACGGGGTTCTGCGAACTCCTTGAGATAGTTTTTATAGACGGAGAGGGGGCGAAGAGGGGAGGAGGGGGCGGACCCGGGGGAGGCTCCTCCCGGGGGCGGCGCTCCTCACCCTCTCCCGGTGTTCCCGGCTGGCCGGCATCTCCCGTCCCGTATCTTCAGCGCTGCCATGGGCTTCGTCTTCTCCAAGGCCATGAACGACAGCCTGAAAGGGCAGCAGGAGTTTATGCGGCTGCAGGTAACAGAGAGGCCGGCGGCGGTGCGGGGGAAGCTGCCCGCGGCTCGCAGCCCGCACTGCGCTGGGCCGGCAGCTTCACCTGCTGAGCTGTGCTCTCCTCCCTGGGGTCAAGGTGCTCCGGCAGCTCCTGCCTGGTTACCTGCTGCAGCTCCAGGTGTAAAGCACCTGTTCTCCGAGTCAAAGGGCGTCCTCAACAGGCTGTCCTCACAAACTGTAGGAGTGGAAACTATCATTATAGTAGCCAGACCCTAAAAACAGTCTTGGAAACCTACTTTGAGAAGTACTTTCATGCTGTGTTACTGCACTGTAACACTGCGGTGTTAAGAAACGTGTATGTTAAAGTGAATCAGTAATAATGGGGTCGCTAAAGCATGGGTCTTATACTCTTAAAATACGTGAGTTAAATACATTTCAGCTCTTCTGCTATGAAAAAAGAAAAGAAAATCTTTCCAGCAGTTCTTTCTTCAAGTCCAGTCAGGTAACTGCAAAACTATTATTTGTTCTAGAAACCTCAGATTAGGGCATGGGAATGTTTTACACCCACTCATAAAATAAGAAGATAGCAGCAGAGAAAAAGGAAAAACAGTTTGATTAAGGTTCAGAAATTTGGGCTGAACAAACACATAGTCTAGCACTAAGCTTCTGATTTGTTGTTAAAGATCTTGTATCTTACTTGTAATATTTCTATGCTAAGTGCTGGAATGCAATCTGAAGGATTTAGCTGGAGTTTGTTCCTTTAGTTTTGCATTTAAATTGAACACAGATTGAATTTTTAAAATGTGTAGTGATGGATGAACTTCCTTTTTACTAAATTGCCAGTAGATGGCATATTCTAGTTTACAAAGCAGGGTGCAGATAGCAGGGTTTGTAGGATCACAAGTAACTCTGAAGGTCACCCTTGGAAATGTGTCTAAGAAGAAGAAAGATAAATTAAGGAAAAATTATATAACAAAACAGTGAATAACCCTCAAATGTTCAGAGAAAGAACCATTTTTTGCACGGTTTGTAAACATAATTTTTTCTCTGTGCTGTGTCACAAGTTTCTTAAATGCAACCACAAGTTTTGTGTATAATTTTTTTTTTTTAATTTCTTCCTGCACAGAGGTGCTCCCCCCACACCCAAGGTTTTTGGAAATCCAAACAACAGGAAGGTTTTCTGCTTGGCAGATTGATAGTGAAAGTAAAGTGGAAACTTACTTCATGAGCTGCTTCTCTGTTGGTCAAGTAGAAAGACAGAGTTGAGGAAAGAGCTTGAATTCAAGCTAGCATTTGTAGGCAGCTGCAGACTTGGCTGGTTCTCACTCAGATGTCCAGGCATTTATAACAAACAAACTTTGAGGGCAGCTACAAAAAAAACCCTTTCAAAATTACATATTCCGTTTTTGCAAGTTGTTCTTCAGGAACTTCCCCTGCATTGTGTTTCTTCTTTTTGACAGTAGTTGTGGTCAGCATAGTACGTTTCTTTCTAGCACTAGAAACACCTGATCATATTTGGTTCCTACTGTGTTTGCAGACACACCTACCATGTTAGAAAACCCCCATATTTTGAAAATGCATAAGATGTACAGTTGAATAGGTGTAAAAGATTGAGTGATGGCAGGGGGAACATTAAATTTTATGTTATTATGGGATGGAAGAATGCAGCCCTGCTTCAAGATTGAGGAGAGTGTAGGGAAGCGGAAGGATTGTCATTTGTCTTTTCCATATGTGGCTGAAACCTGTGATGTGATGTCTACTGCTAGACTTTCAGGCTATTTGTAGAAAATTACATAGTCTGATTTATTTGCTTTTAGACAGAAATTATAACAAGAAATACTTGGAGAAGTAAGAATGAAATAGCTTAACTTAAAGCTTTATACATTTTCTTATGTGAAATACTGGGACTTCGATGCTGTCAGTTCACCCATCTTTCTCTGAAAACCATCATATTTATTAATAAAATAGACACACTTGAAGCAATGATGTACAATATTCAAAAATACAGATTTGTTTTAAATGTAAATTGGCCCCAAAACAACATGTGGGATCAAAACTTCTTGGAGCTTTTCATAGCTTCTGAATGTTCCTAAAGTGCCCCATGATTAAGATATTGAAGGAATAGGGTACAATTGTCACTCCACGCCAATTCATGTAGGTCAAGAAGTCCTCAAAATTGTTTCACCTAGAATGCCTTCCCTACTAGCAATGATGGTGTGACAATGCACAGAAGTGAAGTAGCTGCTCTTTGGGTAGATCTGGAATGAAACACAGTAGGTATTGGTGAGACAGACAGAACCCTGAAAGCTTCTCCTGCTCCTTGTAGATGAACAAGTGTCATAAAGTTACTGTATTGTGCTTGGAACAACGTTTTTGTGCTGTTCGTTTCTGTGACAGAACACTTTTTTTTTTAAACAACCCCCCCATCCCCCCAATAGGTGTATGCTCTCCTCTGAAAAAAGAGAAAATGGTGATGGACTTCTGTGTGGAAAATTGTAGGCTGGAAAGAGATTGTTGCAAAAAAAAAAGGCAATAACATGACAGAAGTTGGTAAAGATCCCTCCAAATCCCAAACGTTGGTGCATGCTAAAGCTCAGGCAGTTTTAGAGTCATTCTGATATGGACTGGACACCCAAACCAGCTTGACTACTTCAGGATAAGACAATATTAAAAGATGTGTTGTGCATGTTTTTTTTCTTTATACCTTTCTTGGGATAACTGAAAAGAAGAGATTGTGGCCTTGTAAATAGTATCTTAACACTTTTTGGAAGAATAATACAAAGTAAATTGTTTGCCTTGATGTTGAAGGACTTACTAGCTGTTTGTATTGTCGTCGTATGGCTCCAGAATGAAATACCAGTCTGTGTCAAGTGGAGACTGTTTGTGGTAGAAGTTTGTTGAGGCTTCATTTTTATCGTGAGCCTGCTCCTTAAAGTGTAGTTTGCAAAATTATTTTCAAACACTTTTATATATCAGATCTGCAGCTCAAGACTAGTATATGGCCTTGCAAAGTGCTTTTAGTGAGGCTGAATGGGTTAGAGGAGGTCTCTGCTCCAGGCCACAGAACAGTTATAGCAGATTATTTTTTTTATGAGCTCTGTGTGTGCTCTTAACACAATTAAATGCGGGAATTTCATGTGTTTCTTAAGTCGAAGTGCTATGTTCTGTACTTTCTGTTCTAGTGAGGCTTTTATTCCTTGTCCTTTCTTTTTTTTTAACATCCCAAATGTATACCTTAAGAAAGCTATTGCAATAACTATTTACTAAGAAGGCCATTTTAACATGTACAAGGCAGCCTGGAAAAAGATACTTATCTGAAAGTGGCAAGTAGGAATGCAGAAATGTTTGTGGCCAATTAAGCTTTCCACAGTATGGATTAGAAAACTTTAGATATTTCTAATTAATATTTCTAGATGGTGACCTTACTGTCTAGCAGCAGGTGTAAAGAACCCTGAGTTCTTTTGAGGTTTTTTTTTTTTTTAAAGGAAATTGGCTGACTTCACATGCTTCCTAAAGAGAGTATTGTGATGAGATAGGCTTAAGTTTGGTTAGAGCATAATACAAGCACATTATCTTCAAATAATATTAAAAATAATAACACAACTTCGTATACTCTATGTGCAGTGTTGTTTAACGGGATAAGAAGCAAAATCATGGTAGAAGGTGACAGCACAGAACAGATTGAAATTTTAATTTACTCTAATGAATTTGATTCTAGGATTGTATGAAGGGGAGCTAACTAACTGCATCTCAGAGGAGCCTTTTTGCAGTGATGTGTAAAATACATTCTATGCAGAGTTTAAAAGGCTTTTAATTTAGGGTGCAGACATACAAAAGCCTAAGTCTCCCACCAATTTTTAGCCAGGTTTCCTGACACATGTAGAGGAATCAAAAATGCTTTCCTTGAACAGAACTCCATCAAGTCAGTATTATGCCATTCCCTCTCCTGACACCCATCCCACTCCAGTTACATTTTAGTTTATGTCCTGCTGCTATTTTTATAGAGGTAACACTGCTTTGGCTCTAAAAAGTTGTTTTTCCTTTCTCTCCTTGGGAAACTCTACACAGGGAAAGCTGGTTCATATCCCAGTTTTTCATGTATACAGCATGTCTGCATTACTTGAAAGGTAACTCCTACAGAGGAGAAAGCTAAGATTTTATTATAATAACAGGGGTTTGGTTATTTTTCCAGTGGTGTTATAAGAGTTGAATTACCTTATGAGTGAAGATACCTTGATGTGTATAGGAATAATACTGCATAGTAAGCAGTGGTTTCTAGTCCATACAACTAAAAAATTTAAGTCCTAGTAGCATTTAAAATCCTTCAAACTCTTTTCAGTCATACCTCAGTGTATAAGTGTTTTATTACTAAATTAGAGTAAGTTTTTCATTGTAACTCCACACATAATTGGTGATACACTGAATCCTTTACTGACTGATTGTTTTTACTTTCTTGTATTAGCTTCATCATTAATCATGAGATCTGAATGGGAGAGTAGTTTGTAATTTTGTGGTATCATTGTTTTCTCTATTACAAGATGACAGATGGAAAGGCATGCATGGAAAGACTGATTTGTTTTAATATCTTTATGTACAACATTCAGATCTAGGGGTTAAGTGCATCTCTTGATGTTGTCAAGCCACTGAAGTTTTCCCCTAGATAAATTTCTGGGAAAACTGTACAAAAAAGAAGTGAGGAGAGAAGCCCTGATTCAGTCAGAGAATTCACTGATTCACTAGTCAGAGAATGGAAGAGAAAATTGGGGCCTGCCTAGTGAAATGAAATAAATAGAGTAGTAAATAGGGCACAAAGAATTCTCTAAGCTATTGCAGAGCACTTTACTCTGGTTTGGCAAAAAAAGCCCCAAACTCCAGAAAATGGAGTTGTCTCCAAATCAAAAAGTAAATCGCATTCTGAGATCCTAAAAAAAAAAAAAAAAAAAAATCCTTCTACTATAGCAATACAATAGGAGCATTTTGCTGTTGCAGCAGGTGTTAAATAAAGAAGTCTAGGATGTATCTGATCCGTGCAAAAGCTTTTATGAGACAGTGTGCTGAGATCTTCTGCAGTGTTGGTGGTTCTGGAGAAAGGAAGTCTGTACATGCTCAAGCACAGATGTACACAGCCTGAGAAACAAGCAGGAAGAACGAGAGCTGCCTCTGGTCACAAAACTGCAACATCATGGGAATAACTGAGATGTGGTAGTACAGCTTGTGAAACTTGAAATCTCTAGCAGACTAGCTCTTCCGGAAGGATGGGAAGGAAAGACAAGGAGTAGGGATAACCATGATGAGAAGGTGTGGCTTGTGAGTTAAGGTCAAAGGAGAGTCCACAAAGCATAGCACTGTGGAGGGAGTGTACTGCAGGCCACCAATCAGTGACAAAGTACATGAAAAAACAACAAAAGAAAGTTGTTCTTTTAACAACAGAATAAAGTCTCTGGATTACTATTTCTCATGAGACTGTAGTCTCCCTAAAATCTGCTGGAAGTCCCATAAATAGAAGGGCATAAGCAATTGAGTACCTTTCTGCAAAATGTGAGGAATAACTGCTTGATGCAGGTGTGTATGTACTAGATGGGCCATCCAAGGGCCATCATGCCAGCTGAAATTGTTATTTACAAATAAGGGAGAGATGTAATATTAGAGGCAGACTTGATTGTAGCAAGATGAGTTGCAGACCGTGGACACCAGGAGAGAGAATTTAATCTTGCTTGGGAAACTGGTAGGCAAGGTGCCATAGGAGCTGTGAAGGATAAAGGAGTTCAGGAAAACTGACATGATTTAAGTGTCAGCTAAGTGTCCTTGGCCCCAACACAGGCTGGGACTGAAAAATGGGAGCAATTCTGTAAAGATGCAGGGGACACTGGAAGACAGCAACTAGGGCATAAGTCAGCAGTGTACCCTGACAGAAGAGAGAGTCAAAAGGACAAACAAGGGCTTTATAAGCTTTAGCAAAGCCAGTAGGTTGACAAAATTTTCCATTGTCTTCCGTTCAGTGCTTTGTTAAATGTATTTACATACCCCATCCACTTTTTGCCCCCCTCTGTCCCAATGCAAGAATAATGTAGATGGAAAGGAACAATTTTTGCAGCAGGCCATCAAGGTGGCCAGGCTCTGGAGCACGTCTTGCAAGGAGACCGAGTGAGCTGGGCTTACTTAGTCTGGAATGGGATGCCCTGTGGGGTGCAGGATCTGAGGGCAGCCCCCACCAGCCATGAGTGGGTAATCAGGGAAGCACAGCCAGCAAGTGTAAGAGATAATGGGTATACATTGAAACAGATACCCTAAGTTCAGACTGACTAATGGGAAACCTCTTCCCCTGCAGGGCCAATCCAGCAGTGGAGCAGAGGCTCCGTGATGCCTCCATCCTTGGAGATTATCACGACCTGGCAGGATAAAAGCCCTCAACAGCCTGTTCCCCTGATCACAGAGCTGACCCTGTTCTGAGCAGGACTGCTGAGGTTGAAGACAAGTTATTTAATGATGCTCTAAGCCCCATGGAAGCAGGCACAGACTGTGGTTCAGTGTATCTTGTGGATCCTGTGAAGGAGGACTTTCTTACCTCTCTTTCTTCCCAGACTTGATAATTATGAGAAGTTACTGCTTGAGGTCTGCACTCATGCTGAGCACCACATGCACAGCAGCAATCTGTTGAAATAAGGTGTGACTTGGTCTAACTCTTAACTGACAGCTGTCAGACAGACTCTAGGTGCATGTTAAGTGATAATGATACAGAAATAACATCACAAGGGATGGAGAAGAGAATCAGGAATTAAAGCCTCGCTATGCCCTGCCTGTCAGATTGCGAAAACAAAGCAAAAATCTTGTTTGTGGGCATAATCTCCCTGGAAAAGAATTGTTCAATCTCCTGTATGTTTTGGAAGTTTTGTTATATATTGCTATGGTAGCAGATACATTTCCCCTTCACTGTATGTAGCATTACTTATCCAGCATTAGCACATACATAAGTCAGTTGAAATCAGAAATTTCAGTAAAAAGTTACAACCATTGATTTAAGCAAAACACATTTTAAAAGTCTTGCTTTGAGATAAAAGCAGGTTGGTTCTGCCAGTCTTTCAGGTTCAGATTAGGCTGATAAGACTGGAAGACTGGAGATTTAAATTCTTGAAAGGTATGAATTTTAAGAAAAAGTTATACACAAGGAGCCAAGAATCACTGAAAGTGCTGGAAAGAAAAGAGACTAGTTAGTGCTTAGGGCATGTCATGGTTTTATTGTTGTTTTGGGGTTGCAGCTCAGAGTGATTTGGAGGGGTTTTGGTAGACTTTTGGGGGTTTTTTTTGCTTCCCAGCAAGAGGACTTCTTACCAGATAAAAAGATCATATTCTTGGTGTAAAAGCATAATTGCTTTCAGGAGTCAGATGTAGTCCTCCAAATTAATCTTGGATGGGAGCCACTAAACTTATAAAAAAATGAACAGGCTAGAAAAATAATATACTTCTGACAGATCTTGTATTTACCAATAATAAAAGTGTTTTATTATAATAAATCTACAACATGAATCTCTGGATAGTCTCAATCCCAGTCTCCTGCTGTCCCTCTTCTCTCCCTATTTTACTATGTCAGACTCTAAAGTGCATTCTTCTCCCCAGGTAATATTGGATAGCCAGGAAACAGTCATAGATCTGCTTTCATAGCCATTAGTCTTGGAGAGTTTATAGACTTGCTCCCTGTATGCTCCCTGTGTGGGCATGGAAAAGATACTCCTTGATTTAAAAAGAAGTCAAGATCAAGTAAATCTGGAAAAGTAAGGGGTAGAGTTTTTCTGTGTTTTGACAATGCAGTGGTAGTATATTTTCTCTTTTCTTAAAATCCATGCCAATCTTTCCTTGTTTTTTAAAATTCTTTCTTTATTTTGGGGTCCCTAACACCATCTAGGTTTATTTTGAGCCATTATAAAACTACATTATCCTATTCTAATGAGGACCAGATGGTGGTACAGAAGATCTTCTATAGTTCTGTACCTAAGTGAATACTCCTTTTCTCCCTCTCCCTCTCCTTCTCCTTCTCTCCCCTCTCCCTCTCCCTCTCCTCTCTTCTTTTTTTCTCCTCTCTTGCTTCTCTTTCATGGTTGGTTTCCCCCCACCTCTGCTTTGCTTTAACAGCTTCTTTGAAAGTCTTGGCAGTGATGCAAATTAATAAAGGAAATAAAAACTAAAGGCATTTCTTCCTCAGTTAGTTAAAATTGTGGAGTAAGTGGGTAAATGGTATAAAACATTGGTAGGGAAACTCATCCTATAGTGCAGGAAGGCATAGTCTACCTTTTCATAGATACAAATTATGCAGCATTTTCTTCTGTAAGTGAAATTTTCTTTTGGTACAACACTGAAATGCCAAATGCATCTGTCTCTTGCAGAAAAAATATCTTACTTAGTTCATTCAAATTATAAATCATAAGATTTCTACTTCCGAAAATGGCTTTCAAGTGTTCTGTGCTTTCATCTGTTCCTCAGCTCTTGCCTGTGGAGAAACATGAATGCATTTTACACTTCATGCACAAGTCATGTCACATGTCATGAATCAGCTTGTAGTGAAACTGCTGTTGAGTGTTTTCCATATCCACAAATGGCTCTAAAGCTCTCACTTTCGTAAGAAAATGCTTCGGGATATTATTTCAGCATGTATATTAATGTGTAAATAATAATATCATTAGAATGTAATTTAATGTTACAAAAGGTGTGTGACTAAAGTATCTGGTTTTGGGAAAAAAAAATCAAAAGCTCACCAAAAGGATGGATAAAAGAATATCACGTTTTCTTTCCTCTACACTGTCAGCTCTCGGTTAGAGGCAGACCACAGCATGATTGCATTACTTTCCTGCCACAATTGTATTGCCTTAAGAGGTTTGCTTTGAATGGCAATAAATGAAAGCAACAAGGCAGTTTTCTCTTCACGTTCAACAATTTGTCCTTAAATCTGAAATGAAAGTGTAGAAGTATCCCATAGCATGCTTATTAATTGACCTTATCTTTTGACTAAATTGTATCACTTGCTTTTCTGAAATAAAGACATAAAATCAGTAAAAAAAGTATAGATCTATTATAAGAGATGGAAGAGAACTTCAACATTTCAATTTCTATTCGTACACTCATGTGTATCTCAAAACAAGATGTTGTAATTTCAGTTCTACAACTGTTTATTATTGGTGTTTGCTTTTCAGTGTCTTCCTGAGCATGTACAAAGAAGTCATAACATTGTACATGCCTGGTAAGAAATAAGTTTGTTGAACTGAATCTTAGATTCTACATATAGCACTTTGCTGAGCATCCTTTACTACAGATACCGGGAGTTTTGTGACGGAGAGATAAGGAAAATCTGATTTATTTATCAGCTCATGGGTCTCCTCTGACCTCCTCTCCTCAGTTAGTTTTAAATTCCTTCTAGGTCAGTAGGGGTTTTATTAGAAAATAGACAGTGGGTCACATTCCTAAAGACAAACGCAAAGTGTAAATGGAAATTGGATGAGGAAAAACCAAAATTTTTGAAAAAACAAAAACATTAATGTCCTTTTGATACCTAGTGAGCTCAGTCTTAGTACCCCATCTTAAGCAGGTAAAATGAATTCACAGAATCATAGAATATGCAGAGTGAAAGGGAGCCATCAGTATCATCATGTCCAACTCCTGGCCCTGCACCTCAAAGGCCTATTGTTTGTTCTTGGTAGGGACCTATATCTTGCACATGTCCTGGTCCTCTACCCTGGGACTCTTTTTGAGTAATGAGCTAAAAGCAGGAATGGAAAATAGAGTATGAGAAGGTATGAGTAAGGGCAAGGGAGAGATGACATCTCTTTCATTTAAAGATGATTATATTTGCAAATACAATTTTGGGGTTCTGTTGGTTTGGTTTTTTTTCCCTTAATAAATTCAATAAACCCATTACTCAGTCAAAATACTATCAATTATTTATCAGTTGATCTTAAAATGAAGTGGTGCTTGAAATGCATATGTGTGCTGTGTTTTGACTCTTGGCAAGAAAAATGGCTAATGTTAAAATGCCAATGAGTTTCTGAACAAGAAAACTTTTTTCATGCTTCTTCACTTTCATTGATTAAAAAAAGTGAAGTACTGACACAGGTTTCTGCAGTACCTCCTGTGCCTAAAAACTTTGTGTGATGACATTTTTCCATCTACAGAATTGTCACCTTATCTTTGTTAGTAAAAGATCAAACCCCTCTATGATGATACCTGAAAAATTTAATTTTTCTTAATGTCTCAGACACTGAGTCATTTTCTTCAGGGTCTTGTATATCCCTAACCTTTTCCTCCCCAGAGTTTTCAGTGAAATTTAGACAAAAGAGATTTTTTGGTTTTTGGTTTTTTGGTGTGGCTTTTTTTTTAGTTCTATTAAAATGAAATTTTTCCCTTTCCTTCTCCTGAAGTAAAATGTAAGCAAGCTTTGCCTTTTCCAGATTACTACCATCTGTTTCCCTTCGGGGTGGGAAATAGCTAGATTTGTTTTCTATTGACAAGATACTAGTAGCGCTTATGACATCACTAATGCATTTGTCTTGAAGCATTACATAAATTGTTTTGCCCCTTAGGTGATCTGGGCTTAATTCTTGGAAATAAATGCTCTCTGGTAACAATTCCATATCCTTATTAGTTTCTGTGCATCAAATGGAACAGAACGAGATAAATGATATCTGTACTGAGGAAGATTAGAACCATCTGTCTTGCAGGGAAAAAGCCAGTTTGGTTGGTATTAGCTGACAGATTGTACACTCTGCCTGATCACTGCAGAGAAATAAGTGAAGTGGTTAACAAAGAGCAGATTTTAATAGCTATTTCTAACATGCAGTGACTACTGCAAAATGCAAAAAGGGACTGGTTGCTGTACTAGTAGTTAAATTTATTGAGTTGAATCAATTCTAGTGGTATTTTTTGGGAGGGAGTATCTGTGACTAGTACATTGTGAATGCAGCTTGCAAATTTTGTCTTCCTTGGAGGTGCACCTCCAGCTTAGCTTTACATGTTTAGTCTCAGTTTGTTGGAGGAATTTTACTGACTTTAAAAAAAAAGCCTTCTGAAGCTGCTTCTTGTGTCACAACAAATTTTCCATAATTCCTTTCTTCTTAGTAGAGCAAACCTAACATTTTAGTCTTTTGTTAAGTCCACTGAAATAAAATTTGGTCTTTTACTGCTTTCTATGAAATTCTATTTCCTGAATGTTAAGTTTGGAAAAAAATAAAAGGTCTTATTCAGTTCTTAGTCAGATCTTGAAATTACTTGATATTGTAACATTAACTCTTTGTTTTATACATATTGATCTTTTTTACTATTTCTACAGCGTTGATACCTGCTTTTTAAATAACTGGCTGTTCGATGACTTTGGTTTGTCTCTGTACTTGTATAAAACTTCTGAGAATTGTGAACGCTGGTAACAGTACCTTAAAACGTTGCTTTCTCTTGTAGATAAGATTATTAAATGCAGGTGGTGGGCACCCTCTGCACTCTGCTGCGTGTTTGTTACCTAAAAGCCACCAGAAGAAAAATAAGAATGCTGGGTTACTGCCAGGAAATTTTACCTTCATGGTTTCCCCATTGGATTGAGTATCTCCTTTGTACAGCGCAAAATCTCACATGGATTTCAGGGCTTTTGATATTATTTTCTCTTTATATGGAGTGTAATTCCAGTACCTTATTGAAAACAACAGGAATCTAAAGGATTTGGTGCTAATAACAGCAAAGTAATGGGTTTGATTTGTGACCGTTCAGTTAAGGGTTGGGACTTAATCCTGGCGGGTCCCTTCCAATTTTCTGTGATTCTATGTGATTTTCTAAGTGTAGTTTACATTCTGACTTGTGGGTAATACTGTGAGACCCTTTTCTTTTTATGATAGCTCTTTGCTTATAAATAATTTTTGATCTGTCTTTGTATGGGGAAGCTTTAAAAATTAAGTTTTCTTTTTACAGAGTGCCGTTTCTTGCAGTGCGAATAATTTTAATTGTTCTGTGTAGTTGATGTGAAAAATATCTGCAGGATAAAACATTTAGGTCTGATTTATTTTAACTGTTTGATCGAGAGGCCCATTTCCTGAGATGTCTGTGGGCATGCTGGTCACTGAACCAAGCAGACACTGCATAATTATTTTAAGTTGTCATCTCTGTATTACACTCTGATGGCTTACAATGGTGGTGTAAAGACAGGTATCACAATTCTATTTTCCATTTATTTTTGGCAAACAAGCTTTTTGCAGCAGCTTCTGATTTTACCCATAGATTAGAAAGAATGACACCAAGGAAAAGTCACATGAGCTTTTAGTCTTTCATCTGCTGATAAAACACCACATGTAGCTGTACTATCTGCAAACTAACTTTCATACATGTTTTGGAAGGGATTTGCAGATTTCTATATGTGATTGTCACAGTTTTTTAAACTTAAGCCTTATTTTTCATCACGACTCTGAGTGCTCAGAAGTTAAAAGTTAGAACTTTTTAAAAGAACACTTTCAAAGTGTCTGAACATTGAAAAACTGTAAATGAAAATAACCCATTATAGGCAGAGTTGCCATGGCCCATAATAGATGTATTAACCTGTGACAAAACTGGACAGCTATTTTTAACATTAGTGTAAGGATATTCCAAGAATTTCTTTAAGTTTCAGTTTTCTTAGATTTAGATACTGAGTTTTAGAACTTAAGCAGAGATTTGTTTATCTGATTATTTCGTATAAGGTAGTTAATTCCTTTCCTGTCTGAGTATCTGTTTCCCAGGATGTAGTATAATTATGTCTTAATGATGGTGACATGAAATACGTTCTCTCTAAGTTTACTGCCAGGACTGTGTTCAAGCTGAGTGTTTGTCCTGAGCAGGTTGGGTAAAAGATCATATCTCCCAGGAGAGCCATTAAGCATATTGGGTTGCAAATTGACTCTTTATTGAGGGGTGATTGCTGTGTCTTCCTCCCCGTAGACACCCAGGCTCACACAAAATACACCAGGGAAATTATATTTAATACGCGTGGACAGTGAATAAGAGAGCCTTTTGCATTGGCTCTGCTTTTCATTTATAGTGAGTATTTGTACACCACCTTTCATCCCATTTGGGGGTATGTTGGGGAAGATGAAATAGGAAAGACTTATAGATATGATTGCCTTGCAAAAGATGCTGGAAATATGGAAAGTATAATCGAAATTGAGATGAAGACAAGGTTTGAGTTAAAGAGTAACTAGGAAACAATGGTATAGCTGGCTGAAGGTAATCCTCCTTGATAGAACAATACCCTCCGCCTAGGCAGGTCCAAAGGTCAGAACAAACCATACCTACCTGGTAGAAGATTCCTAAAAGCAGTTTTTTTAAGGTTTAAAATATAACCCTGTATGGTAATGCGATAATTCTTAGAGGTTGCATGCAAATATTGTAGAGTTTGTAGCTTGTTTCAGATTGGTTAAAGAGAATTAGAATATTCAACAGAGAAGATGATTTATTGTACTGTAAAGGGCAAATCACTCTCTTGTTGCTCTCTCTTTTTGCCTCTTTCTCTCTTTTTCTCTGGCCTGCTTTGAGCTGTGTCTTGCAGCCTAGCAAGCCTCTGACATCCACGCTCTTTCACAATAAACTCCCATACTCTAAACCCATCTTTAAAGAACTCTCGCTTCTATTTTACCCTCATAATCAGATTCCACAGAGTTAAATCCTACAGGGGTACAAAATCAAAGCAGCATCCATTCCATCTACAGCATCTGAACATGGAAGAGAGAAAACATGCTAAGAGTCTAAAGCATGAGAACTTTCTAGTCTAGTGAAGATGTGGCTTGTAATCCAGAGAGGTTTTTATTTTTTTGCAAGTTGTCAAAGTTGATTAAATTATTTCAGATGAGAATTTTCTCCCACTGGATTTTAATCAATGAAATGATGGTATAAATGCTCTTTTATGTGGTTTGACATCACTGTGGAAGTCTGAAGAATAATCAGTAGAAATGATAAGGATGGTTACCACTGACTAGTTTATTAACATTATCAGTTTCACAGTAACTGACCTTTTCCTGCTCTGCCTCACTTCTCTTCATCTGTCATGATTCATTTTGTAACATTGATTTCCTTTTACTATAACAGTTTCTATGTGGCAGACTTCAAAATCCCAATCAGCCCTTATAGTTGCTCACACAGTGTTGAGAAACTACTAGCTGTATGTAAAGAAAAATGGGAAAGTTATTTCTAATTGAGTCCTCTTGAGAGTGTTATAAAATTAAAAATGGAATTTGCTCCTAGAACCCATTTGTTTTGGAATACTATACTTAATTTTTGAAATTACGCAATCAATATTTTTTTGCCAATATAGATGTTGCTACTGTCACTTTTTTATCATGATATTAACAGTGTCTATAAAATCATGGTCTGAATGTTATAGGATACAAATAATTGAAAAGCATGCTTAGATGTGCACCCATGCATCCGCATCAGAGCTTCAGTTCCATTGTGCTATGCACAGCAACCTGGCTAGGAAAATTACAGTAACTCTCTTTCTCCCGTGCTCAAGCTGCACTTTTTAGTGCAAATATAGTAATGTAAATCGTTCCTGCTGAAGTTGTAATGGCTATATAGATGGGCTGTTTGTGTACTTAAAATGATGTTGAATTTATTCCCTAAGATCATGGCACTTGGATGGTGAATGGTTGTTCACCTGATATGTGTGATGTGCACCTGTGGCTTGTTTTCTTGACAATCAGCTTCTCCCATCAGTAAGATGGGAGTTTATTTTCTCAATAAACTACAGCCCATTCTGCAAATTCTGAATTATATACTTTTTTTGTCTTATTACCTATAAAATTCTGTGAAATATTTTGCAGTAAAAATGAATACCTACAGTTCTTAATTCTTACTTCTGTTTTGCCATAATGAGAAAAGAAGTAATTTTAAAAATAATTGTAAAGTAAGTCCAAAGAGAGTAGGAATTGGCGTTTTTCATAAAATCTGGATGTTCATAGATCAAAAGTCTTTCACTATCTCAGTGTTACTGACATTTTCAATAGAACACATGCAGAGGAAAATAAGACACAATTACTAGGAAATTAACAGCTGAAAATGGGATATTGATTTGAACTGCAGTCAAACATGATTTGGTTTTCTTTCATCTAATTTTGAGTCATCTTTTGTGGTAGGCTCCTGAGTCTTTTCCTAAATACATATGTTTTCTAATCCTGACTTGTTTAAGGTCAGCTTTAGGCAGTTTCTTAAGGCACTGGTTTTGCTTTAAGATTTACCGACCGTTGTTCACCTGTGTAAAGCCAGCATGTCAGATATCTTGGTCATTCAAAACAACCCAAGCTCCAGATATTCATTTAAGATTGGTGTATTAAATGGATAAGCATAAGGATATTGCCCATGAATAGTTTGAATTTTTAAAAGGCTATTTCAGAGGAGTTGCCTGAGTGCCCATATAGGTGTTCAATTTTGACATTTAGAGCATCCAAAATTCAATTAAATGTATATGCTCTTTTAGAGTCAAGCATTACTTTTAAACCTATTTAACTGATCAGATGTCAGTCCTGGACGTGCTAAAGCAGTTTTTGATGGCACAGGCTAGGAGGGTGCCCTGCCTTTTGTCTGCTTTGTCAGATTATGCCAGAGAGGTGTTCCCTGCTGTACTGCACAGTGACTACAGAGCTCCCTGAAAAGAGCTCAAGTGTACTCCAAACTTTTTTGTCTACACTTTTTCCTCTAAGTGAGAGTTGTGTGATGAAACAGCATGTAGTAAGACAACTTTGGCCATAATTGTGGCTCAGTTTTTCTTTTTCCTTAAAGAGAGTTTGAAATCCACTGGTCTTAGTGTGGAATTGCCCTGGAACACTTAGAACTCTTAGACTAAATCTCTTCATTATTCAGATTCCTGTTGTAATCCTAAGAGTTACAGCTCTGTAGTCTTTTGTTTTACGTGATGAAACTGTGACAAGTAGCTAAACTGATCTTGGAAATGGAAAGTAGGAATGATTTTTTTTTTTTTAATAAAGGACTACAGAACAAATGCAATTTCTGGTATCTGACAGAGGTATCCTGGGTTTGGCATAAAACCACATAGGTTCAAAGGGGTTTTGGGGCATGTGTTAATGTATTGTTACTAAGTTTCCTCTCTATAAAATATGATAAAATAAAAATTGGTTTACAAACCTCTGCATCAGTACTGTAGCTTACTTAGGGTCCCCAAACATATCTCAGGGCTTTCTTGAAGCTAAATTGTAAGTTTAGGTCTTGTAAACTATTCATTGTAATATTATGAAACTTCAGTAATAGCAAGAGTTAAATTATTGATTTAGCCAAATGCCACTAACTTGCTTTTTACTGCCTTCTGTGGACTAGTATTCCTCTGAAACCATTGTTTCTTGGATGTCACATTTCCCCATGTTCACAGAAAATGTTCATCTCTAAGGTTCGAAATTCCAAAACTTCCCTCCAACACTTTCTTTTTCTTTAAGACATTTATTTAAACACAGTATTGTGTTTCATCTGGACAAAATTTTACATCTACATGGAAGAAGTTTGCTCAAAGGAAAGGAATTACAGGCATTTTTCTATGCTTTTCATTCCACTATTTGTTTTTGGATGGAGAAAGTTGAGGGTTGTTTCTCTCAAGTGAAAGAAAAAAGATCTAGTTAGAAAAGAATATGAAAAATATTTGATTATGTTATCTGGCTGCTGTCTATAATATAGAAAACAAGTTGTTTTCAATGATAGTAGGTTATTTGTATGAACTACTTGTAGATATACATGAAAGTACCCTTGGGCTTCTGGAATTTGATATGACAGTCTCCTGCTGCGTGGTGTTTGCTTGACTTTATTGTTTGTGACTTATCTTTTTCTTTCCTCACTTGGGTTTTAAAGAGCTGTGAAAGTATAACATGTGTGAGGGGGCTTTCTAGGGGGTTTTTGTTGGGGTTTTTTTTGTGTGTATATGTGTTTATTTGTTTTTAAAGAAATCATGTTAGGATCCTTTAGTTTACTTTTGTGAGTTTGAACTTACAGCCTTCTTTTCATGTCTTGCTTACTTCTTTCTAAACATTGTGCATATTAAACTGTTTGTTTTTCTTCTTCTCTATTGTTTCCTTTTAGCAAGACCTGTATTTCATCAGCATATCCTTGTCCCACTTCCTTACCATGTGCTTCTTCAAATTGAAGCTCATTTAGGGTAATACTGTGTATCTTGGAAGCACAGACCCTTTTCTGTGCTGACAGGCAAACAAAGGATCCCTTAATACTTTTCACATATGGGGAAACTACACCTATAATCATACTGAAGATGAAAATAAAGTCATTAAATGGATATTACATGTCATTATTTTATCTTATCACGTCAGCCCTCAGCAATTTACCAGGCTTAGGATATTTGGGACCAAAATGGGTATAATTAATGGGCAGTGTACTTTTTTATTTTACAATTTCCAACTGTCTTGTAGGTGACAAAATAAAATCTAATTATTTTGATATTTTGTTAAGTGGTCTGTCAGCCATTATATAATTACTTCTTCGGAAAAAAAAATACCGAAACAAAGCAATCTGAAAATTATGGCTATCAGAAAGGTAAAGCCTGTTGATATTTTTTGTGAGAAGAACAATTGTAATGTAAGTCTTGAGAAAAGAGAAACAGATGAAATAGTACTGTGAGGCTATAGTGAATGTTGTTTTTCCTACTGTGTACAATTATATGTAATTAGATCTGTCCTTTTTTCATTATGCTGTCTCAAAATTATTTCTACCTATCTAGGTACTGAATGAACTTGTAAATAAGAAAGCAAGATCAACATAATCTGAAGAAATAATTAGTAACAATTTAACAGAAATTGTTCTGTTCAGGCTAAATCAATAGTAATGGAGATGAATAAATGGGTGGAAACCTTAAGTAATTACAAATCCTTTAAATTATTCTTTAATTAGAAAGCAGGAGAAAATAACATATTTAATTACTTTTTGAGATTCATTAGAAGAGAACTTTCTGAATTCACTCTTTGTTCTTTCTTCCCTAGAAGACACTCTTTTAAGTAGCTGGTATTCTGTTTCCTGTACCTTGCTGAACTTTTCATCCAACTTGGTTAGCTAGCCTAGACATACAAACCCAGGCACTCATTTTTGCACCTCAAGATGAGTTATAAACATTGCTGTGAAGAAGCAGACTTCTTCTTCCTCTGTTAACTAACTTCCCCTCTCTGGTTTCAGATTGCTTATTTTTGGCACAATTCTTATTTTTTCATCACTCTAAGAAGGAAATTCTTTTTTGTGTTCTGTACAGCTGACAGGAATTTTTAAGAAATACTATATTTAAGAAATACTGTATTTACGTAATGAAAATGTACCAGTAGGTTTAGATGGGGCATGAAATAAATAAAAAAATTAAATCTAATAGTCTGCCTTTTTATTCTTTTTTACCATAGAAAGTTCTACTTGGACATATGAATACATTGACTAGATTGTACTTTTGCATTATTAGTTGTAATTTTATTTACAGAAGTATTTCCTCATGAGGTTTTGATATAGCTTCAGTATCTATAAAAGATCTGTTGTCTTCACAGTGTTATTCTATTTTGTAACTGTGGTGTTGCAGAAGAGTTGTTAGTTTTATGATGCATCATGAGGAAGAGAAATCCTCAAACGGCAAGAAAGTGTCAAGACCAACTCTAAAATTACTACAACTAAATTAGAATTGAGCAGAATGAATTGGGGAAAGCAGGTCCTCTATGGATCACATGGAAATGCGAAGGTCAGAGAATCCTAATCCAGAGAGTCCTGCTGAGACTTGGGTAACTCTCAAAAACTATCACTGCTGTTTCAGTTGTCTGGACCTTGAGGAGCAGCATTAGAAGGATTCTGCAAAAAAAGCATTTGCTAATTGGCCTAAATGCTTTCTTGGTATAAACTGTTACTGAAGAAGACCATTCTCAATCAAAAACTATGAAAGATTGCCTTATTAGTTAGTGATTTGGATTTATAGGCCACTGAGGGATTGACTCAGTCTTTAAAATAAATGCGTGACTTATTTTTCTTTAACTTCTCTCCCTTCTTTAGCTGGAAAGGCAACTACTGCTACAGACCCTGATGAGAGAGAGACAAACAGCCATGCAGATTGCTTGGACACGAGAATTTCTCAAATATTTTGGGACATTTTTTGGACTTGCTGCTGTAGCTTTAACAACTGGGTATGAAGTTTATTTCCTAACAGAAAATACGAATACATTACGTTATATATTGTGCTGGATCTTGCTTTTTGCATTACAGGTAGTTCTTTTTATCCAGTAATTGCTTGGAGATTGATCAAATGAAAAATGAACTCTGAATTCTGTCAGCTTCTGAATGTGTTTTGGTTATGTCTGTACTGCAGATTTATGTAAAAGCAGGGACATGAGCTGACAATAAAATGTTATATCTGAAGTACCGAAAGTCCAGTGTAAAATAAAAGTTATTTGTGGAAGAGGAGAGAGTATTTAAAAGCCATCCTATTTTCTTGTCTGTACTGTGATTTAATGAACTATTAATGAGTAGCATATCCTCCATCTGGATTTTTCTAATGCAGTGAAAACGTGGACATTTTCTGAAGTCTACTCAAATTTTAATCAACTGATCCAAGAGAAAAAGAAGCCTGGCAAATAAAGCTATATTGCATAGGGAAGAACTTGTCCTATAGTACTTCTTTTTGATAACATGTTTTTCTTGTGCTGTAACATGTTTAGAGGGAATGTAGGAAATATTTGTGGTTTTGTGTACCTAGTGAAGATTAAATGCACCTTTTGCATTATGGGTTCTCTGCAGACTCAGATGCATTTGGAAATGAATGTAGAATCTACATTGTTACATGTTCCAAGTGGCTGGGTATATATGACTGCATATGCAAGATACATGAGTTAGATCATCCCATATTTGTTAGATATATTCTAACTCACTATTGCATTTTTAGAGTACCCTTGGGTTAAGAAAGAAGTCTTAATTCCTGAGGAAATTAAGACTTACTCTTTGATTAGAGATTTTAGAAGGATACACAAGTCCTAGAAAATCAAGGTCAGCCTAAAGTAACAGTGCTGATGTGTTGAATATGCTACATTTTTCTTTTCTTTCACAGAGCAATAAAAAAGAAGAACCCAGCAGTTTTACTGCCAATGATTCCCTTAAGCTTTGTATTTTCCTATCATTATGATATGGGCTATGGGACACTGTTGCAAAGGATCAAAGGTATGTAAGTCTGTCCTGTTCTCATGCAGAACCAAGCTTCAGATAACCTGTTATGTCTTTTTAAATGGCTGGGAGGAAACTTGTAATAGATATTTGGAGGGTTTCTTGGCAGAAATATTATTTTTTCCTTCTGTTAACATCAGATATTTTGCTAGTAAGGGTACTCACTGTACTTTTACAGTGTTTCTTTTCAGGTAAGACTATCATTTTCTCCTCTTGTTTCTAAATACTTGATTGCTAAGTTTATAAATACAGCTGATGTAAGAATTGCATATTAGGGAGAAAGGGTAGATCTAGTAATTTCCTTCTGTGTTCCCCTCTGATGCTTTTTCTGGGAAAGGGTTAGGGATTATAAGATAAAGGAATACAGACACGAATTATGTCCTTACACCTTCATGACCAAACACAGTTGTCAGGTGATGATCTTACTGCAGTGTCCTGAACAAAGGTGAGTCCCAGAAGGCAGGGTCTTGCTTCACAGGAGTCCCCTGTATATCTGATTAATTATATAAACTGCGTTGACGTTTGCAGAGGTGCATGGCTCAGTGAGTGTTGACTGTAAGTGCAGGCAGCATCAGGCCATGGCTTGTCACCTTCACAAATTGTCTTCATTAACAAGCAGGGTTGTCTTGTCTGCTACTGACATAACCGTATTGAAACCAAAGAAAAATCTGTTTCAGCTCTTTAGCCTCCAAACCTAACACTTAGATTTCCTAACCCTGTGTGCTTCACTGAAACAGTGGTAGCTTAACTAGACAAAATCTGCTGTAGTTCCTGCTGCATGCAGGTGCAAATACATATAGGTGATGCAGAAATGTATACCTGTGAGCATTTCCTAGCTCTGTTAAATAAACTTCTTCGGATTTTAATATGAAGAGTCAGCTAAGCATAAGGAAGAAGCACTGGATAGTTCTTGGAAATCAAAGTGTTGAAAAGGGGATTGGTACACACAGAGCAGAATTAGCAGTTGGAATTTAGGATTTGTATGTAATGTGTTTACTGTGTACCATGTGGTCCTGTATAGGGTGAAGAGGGGCAGCTTTTTCAAATAGGAAATGTCATGTTCATCACCTCAAGGCCATTAGGAGAAGCAGTATACAAGGCTTGTGAAAATGTTTTGCAGAATAGAAAGAGTGGAGCTAAATAGGAAATAAAATTGAATGTGCCAAACTAACTCTGTCTTTTCCAGGAAAATATTTTCTTTTCCAAAAGAGTTGTGGTAGATTCATTATAAACTCGTGAAAGCATTTGATGTGGTATTACATAAAGATTAAATTAGTGTGAAAGATGTGGAAATTAGTAGGCAGGTAAGCATGGGACTAAAAAAATTATGTCAAATTTTGTGTTTGACTAGGAAGGTTAGACTTTATCAGTGTTATTAACAATATTCCTCAAGGTTTTGTTTGGATCTTTGTTTGTTTTATAGTTGAAGTTATGAATAGGTTATACTAATGCAATCTTTGGGTGACAAACTTGATTAGGTTCATCAACAGAGAAGAAATAAACTGTAGTGCAAGAACTGATGGTCTGAAAAAATGAGACAACAAAATAGGATTCAATTTGATAATGTCAGCAAGAAACTAAGGTCTAAGGGCTTTCTACCACCAGAACTCAGCAGATGGAAATGGTAGAAAAAGGGAAAGCTTCAATGCAGACAGTCATAGAATTAATATAATCCAGCAGTGTGATGAAATTGAGAATTGAGCAAAGTCTAGAAACATCAAGTGAGGTTTCCTAGCATCAGGCATGGTTGAGGTTGGAAGGGATCTCTGGAAATTGCCTGGTCCAACCCCCCTGCTCAGACAGGATCAACTATAGCAAATTGCCCAGGAAAATGTCCCAAAGGCTTTTGAGTACCTCTAGGGATGCATATTTCACAGCCTTAGTACAAATGGAGTCCAGATGGGAAGGTGCAGGAAAATAATACCTCCAGTGGAAATTTAAAGGTAATTTAGATCACTGCTGTAAAGGGAATCTGGAATTATACTGAAGAGCTAAAACTATTACAGAATGACAAGCTGCCTTGCAAGAGGTAAGAAAAAAGTGATTAATTTGTTTAGCTTGTAAAAAGACATCAGAGATTTGGATCTACAGATCCTACTTACAGGATAGAATAAAGGAAAGTAAGAGAAGGAAATTAAACTAATTACCAGTATCAGCACTAGATTAAAAGGAAGTGGAATAGCCTGAATGAATCTGGTCTGGAAATCAGGTTCAGGAGTTCATTTTTATTTTAAGGTTATAATTACGTAGTTGAAGAGGTTTTATGGCACAATTGACCTGCAGCCACAATGCTTATTCTCAGTATGCAACTGAGCCCCATGTTCACTCCCATGCCTTTGCAAACACTTCTCTGCTTGTCTGTCTGTTCTGTCTCTGTGGTCGAACAATGAATGTATGCACCATTCCCTTCTTTAACTGTTCTTTCTTTAACTGGTCTCTTTGCCCCAGGGTATACCTATCATCAGCCTCGCAGCCAGTTCCCACTTCTAAGCTAATCGACAATTATTTCTGTGCTGCACGGTGAACTTCGTATCTGAACCACCTTGATCTCAGAGGTCTGCATCTGCTGCCTTTTGTTCTTTGGAATTGTTTTACACCCCTGAAAGATTTCATTGTTTCTCTTTCATTGTCTCTGATCTTGCTTACACTTATTTTTTTTGTTGTTGTTGTCTCTAGCCTACTTATCCAAAAATTATGATTTTATTATTCTTCCACACAGAAATATTGAAAGGACTTTTTTTCCTGCTTTATAACTTGAAAACCCAAAACTGAAGTTAGAGGGAGGAAAATCTGCTTTGAGTTCTGCTTGTGCTGTTGGAAAGCCCCAAGTTGCCAGGGTGATATATCAGAACCTAATCTCTTGGGGATGTCAGGGTTACAGAACAACAATCAAACTATCTCTTCGGAACCTCTGAGGACACAAAGAATCATCATGGACCTGCTATCTGTGTTCTTGGCCTTGTTGTTCTGCTTTTCCTCCCAGTCCAGGCACACACTGGGTTGTTTTTCTCACAAATTTTTAGAGGAGAGGAGGGATTTTATGGCCAGCCTCTAATTGCACAGAACTTCTCCAGTAACTGGGGGAACCCTGGCTACCTTTTCCAAGATTTATGCCTGAGTCCTTGTGTCCTGAGCAGTGAATGGGGCAATGTCCTCTAGTACATGTGAGGGACAGGCATAGAGATTTGCCTGTCTGCCTCTCTGTTCCCAAGATCTCTTGCTCTTTCACAATCAGCTGCTAAATGCACCTGTCTGACATTGTGCTGGGTAACCCATGGTCCCAGGTACTGCAGGACTATAAAAATTGCAGCTGGGGATGCCAGCACCCAGACCCGTTTTCCAGAATGACCTTGACTGCATTGCAATGTTCCGTCAGGCTTATCAAACATAAATACAGTTTCAAACCAATGCTATGAGGATCATGAAGCTGGGACTTCAGGCGTAGATAAACAAGATTATTGGCATTGTGCCAAATGGCATCAGCCAAAACAAATGCATTCTTTTCCTCATCTTTATCTCTTCTTATATCACAATCAGGCCACCACAACCTAGGTATGGAGTTCAGTCTGTGTCTTTGTTTTTTGGATTCCGTGTCCTAGATGTTTTCATTCCAGCCTTTCCCACAGCATTCTGCACTGCACAACTTTTCCCTGATGTGCTTCATGTTTAGGTAACTGTCTCAGCAAATCTGTTTGTGAGCAGTGAGCTTTGAACACTGCATTTTCAAGTCCTGTGCTGCCCACATTTGACACCTTCTGGGCTAGTCCTGAGGCACGAAGAAAAATTGTGCCCAAATATGGTACATCTATGATTCAGTGTACAAGTTAACTTGTTAAAGCTCTTACACCTTTATGTGTATGTCTGATCCACTTTCTTTTCAGATTCCTAATTACCCCACCAGTCCAAAATTCCTTAGAGACAGCTTTGCTGGTGGATTGACATCAGCCTGTTTGTAAAATACATAGCTATGACTTGCCATTGTGCTATAGTGGTCGAAACAGAATAGCTAAACCAGTTTTTTAAGGTTTGTTGTTTTATTTTTTTTCTTCCTTTGCTTTCTAGCTGTAAGATTGAGGAAATAGACTCTTCTTTCTTTTTTTTTTTTTAAGGTGAAGCAGAAAACATACTTGACACACAGAGCACTTTGCTAGAATTACCAAAAGGACCCCTCACATTTGAAGATTTGGAAAAAATCAGAATATCGCAGAGCAAATTCTTCACAGAAAAATAGAAAGATGGTATTAAAGCTATATATCTGAAATGTGATTATAATACTGCATTTAAACATAAATCATTAAAATTTTGATAAGATTATAAGCTCTTACAAAATCAAAAACTAATTAATTTTTTTAAAATTACTACTTTCTAAATAAATTATTTTCATATTATATATATAGATCTTAAAAAGATACATTGTTGCTGTAGTTTATTTTCCCTGTTTATAAAGAGATATTGAATTTGTGTTGTCCATTCAGAGTCTGAAAATTAATTCCACCTGAAGTAAAAATGTCTGACCAAACTCAGTATAATCAATAAAGATATGGTAATTGGTTGTTGTAAGATTGTATACATTTATAAATTATATCAATAAATTATATAATTTTCATATGTATTTCAGGATACACAGCTCAATTTGAAGTCAGGAGCAGTCAATTTCTTTGAAAAATAAGTCACTTTGTATTAGCTGTTCTTTAGGCAGTGAACTCACCATCTCTGCTTCAAATTCTGGAATAAACAGCTTTCATCAGAAGTAAGTTCAGAAGTAACACATAACTTGCTAACTGTGTGTTTTACTCTTAGGGAAAACTGTGTTAAAGTATGAGCAGAGATAGTTTCTGAAAAAGAAAACAAATTATGTAGTTATTTCCTGAATCTTTTTCATGCTTGTTCAACATTCTGAAACTCAGGATAATTTGGTTTTTGATAATTGAAATCAGAGTTTCACTACTAAGATGAATATTTACTTAGGCTAACACCAAGCAAAATTATTAATGTATGTTTTTGTAATTAGTAGATCCAAGTGTCCTTACAAGTTCTGAAAAGCTGAGGGATTTTTCATGCCTTTACTCTAGCATGGTAAATACTGAGAATATAGTTTTAGTATACTTTAATGTTCTGATGTCACACTTGGGAAAAAAGTTATCTTTCTGAAATGGAAATCTTGTTCATAAAAAGATTTGTGGAATGAAAAACAAATGCTCAAAGAGCATTCAAAAAGGTATTAAGCTGAAGTCTGTACTGACAATTTGTTGACTTCAAAATTAAATTCCAGTTGGAGATAATGCCCCAAATTTGATTTTGAAGACTACTTAACTAAACTTAGAATATTGTTACAATAAGACAGGCAAACATATAATGAAACAAAAAGCTCCTCACTCTAGAAGAAATGAATAGCACAGTTTCCACAGTTTGACTTCTGAAAGTGCATTCACTTCGGCACTCAGTCACTTCTGTAATTGGTGCTGTCCTCTGCATGTTAACAATGCATACAGTCTGTAACTGATTTCAAACATGATGTGTTCTGATATTCAGTGTAATAAAAATGGGTTTTAATAGCTTGTTTGGTTATAATATCTTGGTCTACGCTTTGGCTCTTTAAGATATAGGCAATGAAATTTTCTTGGATGTCATGCCTCAGCTCAGCCTGTGGTGCTACACGTGTTCTGTGAGCTCACAAAATGTAGCTCAGGGCTACCTTATATTTTTGCCTGTCCTGTGGCAAAATCCCTCACCACTTGCTGATGTATTATGTACTACTCCTAGCATACAAATACTCCACTTTCTTGTTTTGTTTTGAATAATAGAGCATCTGCTATGTTTCCTCCATGTTCTGAAGTCCACCTTGCCTTAATCTTGAAGAAGTTGATAACAGTCTTACATGTTTCGATATTTGTCATCTATTAATGCTCTTTCTTCCAAAAAAAGAAAAACAGTTGAAGCAGCTTTTTTGGGTATTTCTATGTCTCCATCTGTGCCTTTTAGTCCCTATTTTAATCCTGTGAAAGACATTTTCACAAGAGAACAGTTGGAACCGCCTCTACAACAGTTTTACTTATAAATCTTAGAAAAAAAGGAAATACCCTAATCGTACCCACTGTGAATTAGCAATCAGTGTATGTGTCAGACAGGTGCTTGTGCCAGATTCCTGGCTATGGTGTTGTATCAAAAGCCAGTGTTAAAGGGAGCAAAATAATGGTCCAGATAGCGGTTTTAGGGGATAATATTACTATATATTATATATTACTCCATCCAAAGTAAATCTGCCTTTTTTTCTCCCAAAGTTTGAACTTAGATCAATAGCATTAATCTATTGCAAGACTCCAACTAAAATGTGACAGAAATGGCTAAAGTTTAATTCAGTATTACACAGTATCAGTTACATTTACCAACTTTATTATGGAAAAGGCTCTGAGCAAGATGGTCTTACCCAGAAATCTATTTAAATGGGCTACATAGATGGTGCCCAAAATCATCAAGGTGTTAAGGGCTTTTCACCTTTATTGCCCATATTTTTTACTGTTTGCTTTACTTTTTTCCTAGAAAAATGCATGCTTTTGTTTTGAAGATGCTCCTTCTTTGTTGATTAGTATACTGCCAGTATAATTAACCAAAAAGCTTGCATGTGGGGTGCATAGTCATATATGTCACATAGTGACAGGTACAGAATAATTGAATGGTATAGCTTTCTTCAGAGGATAATGAAAGCAAACAGGACCTTATCACTGACAAGGTTTACTTTGGGGAAATACATGTTTACAGCATAAGTTGCCTATATCAAAGTATTTGTTAAAAAATAAATAAAGCACGTAAAACATCCTGCTCCTTTCTGTCATTTGTGCTCAACTGGCCTCAGCTGTTAGACTTACTTTAATATATCACAACAACTCTCTTTGTTTCCATGAATCACTGGGGGAAAAAAAAGGAGAGCAACTCCAGGGGGAGCTTGTTCTGGCCTGAAGGCACTTACTCCTACCACCTTAATCCTGTTGGGTTTTCCTGGTTATGGTGTCTGATAGCCATATATCCTGACTCACTGTCATTTGGAGCAGGATTGTTCTGGAAAAGTGAGAAGTCAGCCATGATTAGGATTTCAAAATTAAGCCGGGTATGTCTCATTTACAGAGCCCAAGGAAGTGCCACCTGCAAGCCACAAGTGCCTCCACCTCACTCTTGTTTATCTGATTGTGATAGGATATAGGAGTATGAGGAGGAACAAGCAAAGTCACTTGGAGAGTGCAGTTTGGGCCCCTTCCTTACAGTGAGGAAAGTTGAAAATCATGGCCCCTTCCTTCATGCTTTGAAGTTGTTTTATTACTGACTGCATGTCACTGCTTTTAAAAGAAGGGGAAAGTATTTATGTGGACGTATACAAAACGGATAGTTTCTGCATTATTATTTATTTGCTTAATCAGCCTTGGACTTCATTATGCAAAAATTTCTTTCAACTTTTTAGTTATGAGCTTTCTTAAGATAGAACTGTTTTCTAAATGGCACAATCCTCTAATGAAAGTAACTGGGTAATGCTGGTGCTTGGTCACCAAACACATTGGTGCAGTTGTATTTCCCATTTCTTGCAGAATCCTATATGGTACTAAGCAAACTTTAGAAATACTTTAAATTCATGTTTGGACAGCTTCCAAAACCTAAGTTGTCCTTGCAGCAGTGAATTATGTGAATTTGAAATGAAGTCTCTGGAAAATATCTTATGAAATCAGGAAGTTTTTGTATTACTGCTGATTTTTTTTGTCTTTGGAAATCACAGGGAAAAGGCTACCTAGATACTGTTAAAGGATATCTTTTTTATTTAGTCCCCAGTTTTCATGAAACCTCCTTCACCTTCTATAACCTTTACTATTGCTCAACAGATTAATAATTTAGTAATTGCAAGGAGAGAAATAGTACAATTATCTTTACCTTTTTTTTAGAAATTGAAAGATACAAAATACTTGCATTGAGCCAGTACACAGGATGTACTTGCCTTGAAACATCCTATAGATCATGAATGGAAATCAGATTCTTTGCTCTGCTGTTGTCTTTTCTTCTTTATAAAACAAACAGTAAGAAGCTCTATATCAGATTTCAGAAGTTCCATATTTACTTCTTCTGCATGTTTTGTTTTGAATAATAGTTTTTCTAGCCACTGCCCAACTGAGGAGGGACTTTATTTCCTGCCTTATCCTGGTAGTGCTTTTTCACATTACTCCAGCTTTCCAGTGACTGAACAAATCTGTTGTCTGGAAGACTCCTCACAGTCCATGCAGAGGTCCACCTGATGTGGCAGTATTTTCAGAAAAACTCCACAAGACCAACAAAATCAAGGTGGTGCTCTCAAAATGCAAGTTGTAATTACCCCTGCATGACTTCTGTCTTTAACAGTAAGACTTCAGCTGAGGGAGGAACAGATCAAGGTCCTGTTCTTCAGGAATTTCCGATTAGCAGCCTCCACTTCTGCAGATTGCATCCTAGCAACATTCTGGATGATGATCCCTACTGTTGAGGAGGTTCCACTGTTTGAACACTTGAGACTGGACCAAGAAGAAAACTGCCGTGGTTTTGGCTGGGGTAGAGTTAATTTTCTGCAGTGGCTTGTATGGGGCTGTGTTTTGGATTGTGTGGGTTGATAATACAGAGATAATTTTGTTGCTGCTGAGCAGATAAGAGCCAAGGCCTATTCAGCTTTTGGTACTGCCACACTGGTGAGTGGGCTGAGGGTGCTTGGGAGAAGATAGAGCTGGGACAGGTCACACAAAATGACCAAAAGGATATCATGCTGGTATGTAAAAGGGAGGGGAGGGAAAGGAATAAGGAGAAAGGAGGGTACGTTTAGGGCAATGGCATTTGTCTTCCCAAGATGGCTGAACACGGGAAGCACTAACTCGATCCCTATTTTGCTTTCCTTTTGTACGCAGGTTTTGCTTTCCCCATTGAACTGCCATGACTTTTCTCACTTTTCTAAGTCTCTCCCCAGTCATGCTAATAGGGGAAAGAGCGAGTGCCTCGGTGGGGCTTGGTGCCTGGCTGGGGTAAAACCACAGCAGCTTTACTCACTATTTTAGCCCTCCACAGCCTTGTTCTACATCCAGCTCAGTGTAAAACACCCAAGTCCTCCTTGAAGAGGGGGCTGGAGTCTATGACTTCTCTGCCAGCACAGGTGAATCATTCACTTTTGTACATTAGTCTATAGATGTACATCTTCTCTGTGCTCTCCTTCTAGATTGAGTTTTGAGGGGTGGTTTTATATGCCAACAATACTCACAGGATTGAAAGCATAGCCCTCATGCAAAAGGATCTATAGACCAACAGCTTCAAAGTACTTTAAGAGAGATGAACTTTTCTGGTTCTTCCCAGGATGACTTTTTATAAAAGGTGACAGCAGCCACTTCTTGTCCTATTGTACTGGGAAAAAACCCCAACAAAACAGCAACAAACAAACAAATCCAGAAGTAAAGTTTACTTTCACAAAGTGCATAGTTCTGCATGGAGTCCAAAGACCACCACCCTTGTCAGCAAGAGTCTTCTGGGCCCTGCTGGTGAGACACATATATGTATTGCTCCGAATCCCTTGGATGCCCACCTTGGAGCCAGGATATCTCTGACACTTGGATGCCTATGGATGCCTCTGAACTCAGGCCTCTGGTACAACAAAACTGAGAGGAATCAGGCTTTTAAATCCCCCTTCAAGTATCCACAGCTAAAGTACATCCTTGAAAGTGTGTTTCTTTTACTTCACTCGTTTCTGTCTTTTTATGTCAGCCAGCATTTTTAGGACACAGAGGCAGTTACGGAGATTCTAGACCTGCAAGGGAAAAACCAGTCGAGATTAAGTTTTTCACATTTACAAAGCAATTCGAAATGGCACGGGCACTGCTCTCTGGCCGCAGCCAGAGCAGCTGAGGCACAGACCCGGCGGAGGAAAGGAGCTTCTCTCCGGGCAGGTGGGGGGCCGGAGCCCAAGGAGGGAGCCCGAAGGTGAGGTGCACCTTCCCGGCGGCGTGAAGAGTGGCAAGGGCAGCAGAAAGAGAGGGGCAGGCGCTGCCCGAGGGCGCCCGGACGGCTGTTTCGGGCACGGCGAGAGGCGAGAGCGGCGGCAGTGAGTATGGATTTTTTTTTTTTTTTTTTTTTTTTTTTTTTTTTTTTTTTTTT
>JAHLSL010013598.1:3999512-4098335 GCA_025920805.1 Petroica traversi | reverse complement strand
TTCCCGAAACCTTCCCTTCCCTTCCCGAAACCTTCCCTTCCCTTCCCTTCCCTTCCCTTCCCGAAACCTTCCCGAAACCTTCCCGAAACCTTCCCGAAACCTTCCCCTATCCACATGGGAATAATTTCCAGCAGTATGTAACCACAGGTTTCCCACCTCTGTTCCCTGCCATTGTCTTATTTTAAACCTGCTGGAAAATTCTGAATGCAATTCAGCGATGTGTTGTTCGTGGCATAGCTAGAGCCCAGTGCCTCAGACAGTGATGATCTGTCAGTTTGACCATAGACAGAATGCCAAATGTGCTACAGAGAACGGTCCAGCAAATCCCAGAGACCTGGAAGACACATCTCCTTCCTAACGCTAGTCCTGTTTGGACAGTTCTTTATTTTGCCTGTTGTTTAAACCACAGAGGAAAACATCTAGATTCAAGAGTTACTGGAGAGGTGCTATCCATTGGTTTTTTTTCTTTTTTAGCCTCCACTTACATGCAGGAAAAACATTAAAGTTTATTTTTGCCTTCTGGCAGAGCTGTAGACAGACCAAGAGCTAGCTCTCTGAGTTTTAGGGAGAGTTTCTGAGACTATTGCCTTTCCTACTCAGCTGGCAGTAGAGACTCTGTAGAAAATGACAGCTCCTTTCCTACGCAGCAGAATGGAACCTGGGTAGATTTGTATCCCATCTCCTGCTCTGCAGTCACTTACCTGTATAAGCAATTGGCTGAAAGGGGATTCTTCCCGAATTTATGCCACATTGCCACCAGACGTCAAATGACTTCTATCATCACACAACTTTCATGCATCGTGGGCATAAACACCTGAGCTGTTGGCCCCTTTCCCTGGATTTTAGTTCCAACAGACTTTCTTGACTGTAAGACTGCTTTGTGCCACCTACTTTGTGGTCAGGTTTTGATATTAGATACTACACTGTAACAATGTGTTTGTCCAGTACTGTTTTCTGACCTACAAACTCTAGAGAACCAGCAGTAATGGGAAGGAAAGTAAATTCTCTAGCTTGTGCATCAGATTCTCTTTCTTCATCTAAGCTTCCCTCTACGTATGTTTTTTCCTGGAAGTTTCCCACACTAGATTTGAACTGCTAAATGCTCCCCAAGTGCAGCCTACTCTCATGTTTTAACCTTAGAGTGATGTATCTCCATGATTTTTCAAGAGCATTTCATTGTTAACCCAGTTGAGTGTATCTCTCATGAACAGAAAGTCAGATAGAACCAAGAGAATCAAAACCTGCTGCCAACCTTTGTTCTTTGCAAACTCCTGAGTGCTGCCCTTCAAAACAGCCCAGCCAAGCAGCCCACAGCCAGACAGGCAGCTTTGCCTTGTCTGGATTGTCTTTCCTGGACCTTAGTGTTTGACTTGAGACTCTGCAGGAATTTCCAGTTTCTGTGAGATCTCAGGCAGCAAGTGGTGCATCCCCTCTGGCACTGAGGAGTGCCTCACCAGCTGCTGCTTTGTCCAAACAAGTTGAAAGCAAAGTGGCTCTGAATCCAAATGGGATCCCTGGTGGCATTCAGCTCTCCTGGTGTCATTACTCAGTGGTTAATTTACTGAAGTTTTTCCCAGTGTCAGCAGCGCAGTGCAGTTTGCCTGTGACCATAAGCTTCCAAGTCATTGGGCTCAGCTAGTCTTCACACCCGAGGCCACTGTTGAAATGCTTCTCTGTCTGTGTAGTTTTGCACTGTTTTGTCCCTCCTCCAAGGTGTTTCCCATGCAGCAACAGTGAGACAATACAGTTTTTCCTCCTGACCTTTTCCCTTTGACATCACAGCAGTGGGCTGAGAGCTCTCATGCAGTGCCAAGCTGACTCCAGCAGCCTTGTTCCCTCTTGTGCAGAACTTTTGAGAGACAGCCCCTTATTTCAAAAGGCAGGTCAAAATTCCTGTCCTGCTGACACACAGCAGCTGTTGGCCTTGGAGCTTCTCAGTAACATGAGTGGCTTGTGTGTTCTACAATGGACTGATGACAGCTGGGACACCTTGCTGGTTTGAGGCATCTTCATCCCTCAGATCTTTCCAGTCCTGATGGAAGGAACGATGGGCCAAGTTACCTGAACTGTAAGGCACCTTTTCAGAACCTCTTAAGGTTAGTAGCAGTGTGGCTGTACTTCCATTGCAGAGGAAATTATGGTTCTTTTCACAACATGTGATTTCCTGCATTCCCTACATTCATCTTAAATCTCTCAGCTCTAGTTTTTCTTAGGTCTCTTCCACTTTCACTGAGTGCTGCACGAGAGAGAGAGCTGTGTGTTTGTCTTTGTGTGTCAGAATTAGAAGGCTCAGAAACTGAATAGGCCATGGGAAAAGGCACAGTCTTCTGTATTGTTCTAGTTGTCTGTCAGTCATTCAGAATTCGTTTGGTAGATGTGAGTCCAATGTAGTTTAACTTTTTACCTTGGTTCAGCCTTTACCCACCTGATGGAAGACAAACATTCCCAGCTTTGCTTTCAGAAACTCAGATGGTTTCCAGCCCAGCACTGAAGGTGCACTGTGTAGGTACACTTTCCTGCCTGTCAACTCAGCTGCTTGTCTGCATTTACTCACAAGTGTGGAGTGTGGGAATCTTCACAGAGATAGACTCACTTTTGAGAGTGCCTTTTTTGAGAACCTCATCATGTCTACATGTTCTCTTTTCAAGGATTTTTAGACTATGCTGCAATTCCTGTCAGTCTTTCCAACATTTATATGAGGAAGCACACCTTGCTGTCTCCCTCTGACTCTCCTTTTGGCAGATCCTTAGTAACTGCGGCTTTGTGAATCTACCTTCAAGTACACAAAACCTTTTTTTCTTAATGTGGCTCCAATCTTGTCCAAAAAGATACTCAGGCAACAGCATCTATCTCAAAACTTGTCAGTGAGCTTGATTTGTATTTGCAGAGTTCCAGGCCCCACAGAAAGGTCATATTGGAAGTTAAAATCATTATTGATCAGGAGACAGTCTGTTAAAAAAAATTCTAATGATGATCAGATCTGCGTACCTATTCTAAACTGAAGTCGCATTAAATCACAGTAACTTGGGCTTAAAAAACAAACAAAAAAACCCCCATGAGTCCTGCTTGTTCAGGGTCCCTCCTTGGAGGAACCTCAGGCTTCATCTGTGTTACTGCACCATGAATAAATTGCATGAAGGATCAAGATGTCTGAGCCTCTGTTCTGGGAAACCTGGGATCAAACCAATAAGGAAACTTAGGCTGACTGGATGTGAGTGGAGTGTGCAGAGAGTCAAGTGGGGCACCCATCGGCTCTCTGGAGCCACCCACTTTGGAGGGCCTTGATCCCAGCTGTGGAAGTATCTGCCCACACCTGAATGGTCAGACTGGGAAGTTTCCTTAACAATAATCCCTTAAATTTTACCTTTCGGTCTATATTGAACCATAAACTTAGATTACAGCTAAACTAAACCAGTTGACCTGAAGAGATAATTGGAGAATCCAAAACATCCCCATGACACAGTCAATGAAGGAAGCTCAGGGGGCTCTTCACTGCAGTATGCAGGCAGAGGGTGACACAAAATACTGATAAAGTGAAACACAGAGGTGCAGGCAGGAGATAAAAAGAAGCCTTTAGCCCACAAGGACAGCTTGGCAGCAGGGCCAGGATCCTTGTGCTTGTCCCCAGGTTTGGGGAATTTTCAGGCCCTGTCAGGGCAATGCCCAAGGAGCTGGTCTGACCCTGCAGCTGAGCCTGCCATGGCAGAGTGTGGGACAGGAGCCTGGCCAAGGACCCACAGCTTGCATTCCTCTGGGATTTCTCCTGCAGGAGTGCTGACCAGGACACAAACCAAGCAGCCACACACAAAACAGTAATTGATATAAAGACTTAGATGTGGAAGGAATTATTTTCCTGGAATAGTCTTGGGAAAGCTAAACTGAAAAATCTTAGTTAATTATATGCAAATATTTATTCATTGTATGATATTTTTCATTATATGCTAGCAGGTAACTAGCATTTATATATCTATACATACACTATAATTAGTTTATTACATAGGAATATAGACAAGGATAAGGAAGAGGGCAGGAAACAAGAATGGCTTAAATCCTATTCAAAATCATACCTTAACTGGCATGATAGAGATTTGGTTGGATAGTGCAAACAGGCATGTATGGCCTGTTCAGGAGAGATATTGAATACCAAAAGGCTATTTCCAGGATGTTTATTCTTAGACCAGGGGGATTTTGGAAGATAGAGTGACTAACCATTTCTCAGTAAAACGAATATTGCTGTCATGTAGGAGACTATGGTAGGCAGTAAATAAAGTTGTTAATGGAGATGAGTCTTTCTCTGCGTGATCAAAGGATTTATCAAAAGCAGAAAAACTTCATACTATGGGAAATTTCAATTACAATTTTAATGAGAAATTTATACAAAAGGACACAAACTACACAGAAAAATTCAGGAAACTCTGCAAAAGATGGAGAAAATAACTGGAAGAAAGTGTGCTACTTAATTATCCCTAACAAAAGATCTAACAGAGAATGTGGACATAGGGGGCAGCATAAGGAAAAAAATACCAGCATATAGTCATTAGTTTCAGAAAATAAAGGAGTATTAAAGCAAATAATGATGTAGAGAATTTCATGTGTACCTCTCTCCATGCCCCAGTGCTTACTTAAGTTCCCCAAAAAGTGTAATTAACTAGAAAAACTGCACTGGTGATGTAGGGCTGAGAACAGAGACTAGGCTGATGTTGTGGATGAGCAGAATACATCTCAAAACTGAGAAGCAGCAATAAGTTTTATTAAGGTAAAATAATCATTTGACAGGGTTTGATAAATTTGGAGGAATTTAATGAAGTTTAAGAGCAGTTTGACAAGGTTCAGTAAGTTTCATGGCAAGGTTCACCTTATCAATTATTGCATGGGGGAACTGAAGGAGAATTGATTTAAAATTCAGAACGCTTAACACAGGGACAGGAGATGCAAAGAGGAGGGAAGACCCTGCTGTCGAAGTTCAGAGGGGACCCCCTTACTTTATAAACTCTTTGTAGAGCCAGGGTGGGACTAGGTCCAATCTTAATCTCAGATTTGGACAATGGTTTATGTCTAAAGGAATTATCTATACAATGCTTATAATAATATTGAGTAGCTCCAAAGATTAGTAGTATTTAACTGCTTTTAATTCACCACACTATTAGTCACTTACCAAGGATCTGTTGCAGATTAATGATCTGCCTTGGGCATGGCAGGATCCGTCATTATCACGTAAGAAATCTGAAATCCCAGGAAGTGTCCCTGCTCACAGGGAGTGTCCTGTGTCCCACAGCCCAGCTGCAGTTCAGGCAGAGCTCCAGCTGGGCCCATCCTGATGGTGAAATCTACAGAGTGAAATAGCTGGCTGCTAGTGAATAATAGAGGCTAGATAGAGCCTCTAGTCTTTATTTTAGCTATGGTGTCCTGTTTCCTGAGTTGGATTTCATACATTTTTGAGTTTTGAAACCACCATTTAAAATATTTTCCAGACCACCTTCATTTCCTTTTATGACAAGGCTTGTTAAGCTAGGTGTTTGCCTCACCCAGGTTGGGACTCAAAAATTGTTACCTGGGGGAATTCAAAGAGGATGAGAGAGCTTTCCAGCGGTAGGAAAAAATATATTAACTGTACAAGATTGGACAGAAAACTACAGATTAGTAATTTATTCTAACTGTAATCCAAGGGACAAGAGGAAATGCAGCAAACAATCAAGTGAACAATATGAGTAAGATGATGATTATAAGATGATGAAGAGCAACAAACATGGATTTTAAAAAAAATCAAATCTTGTGGCTAGATGTTATATATCTTGCCATCAAAATTGATAATCTTCATAATTAAACCAAGGTAAGACAGAACAAACTTATCAATTAAAATAGATGAGTTCTGGCAGATCCTCTTAGTATTGTGTTTCTGCTATTTAACAAAGGTGTACTTTCAGGAGGGGGTTCAGATGAAACTGAGTTCACAGCGTCATCTCTTTGGTATAGTATTTGATATTTTCATTAATTGCTTGCATGAAGGGAAACAGTGAAGTTGCAGAAAGAACAGGCAAAGAGATGCAGAGGAATTTACAGAGTATTGAGGAGGAAGGGACTGGAATTACATTGGAAAACTTCAGAAGGGTCTTCAAAAACTAAGGAAATTACTTCCTATGTTTAGGAACAAACAAAATCATTTGCTATCAAAACATTTTTTCAATGTGCAATGTCTTTAGCTAAGTGAATAGAGGAATTCATTCTCTTAGGGCAGGCCCTCTTTTGAAGGCTGAAATCAAGCATAAGTTCAACCTTAAATGTTACTTGGGATCTTTTCAGAGGTACTTTCAGAGGTAAGAACCTGCATGTGCTTATTTGTGTCACACTTTCCATGCAAAAGCTGCTGTATGCAGACCAGATGTTAAGGCTGATTTACCTTTTTAATTTATAATCAGTATTTTTGAGGAGAAGCCAGTCCTAAAAGTGACCTGACTGAGAGTTTTATAACACAGTTAGAAAAGTCCATTGATCTGATTAGAGCTCACCAGTTGTAGCTCAGGCAATACATCCAATATCCACATTTAATAGCTGCTTTTTTCAACTGCTCTTGATGTAATTGTTTCCTTTTTTGTTATTTATTGTTCTTGTTAGTTAAATTCAATAATAGACTTACAATTGCTAACCAGAGTTCTTGTTGGGGAGAAATTACTGCAATTTTAAATGAATTGCAATACCCTTGAGCTAGATACTCAGATAAATTTAACCATTTTAAATAAGGGATTTGTTAATTTTAATTTCTTAGTGAAGTTTTCTGGAAGTTATATAAAAATTGTTATATATAATATAAAGACCAAAGTTAAAATGAGTTGTCTAGGTTCAGTAAAAGAGTAGACAAGATTATAGTCAAATGAAATCACTAATACAATCACAATATTTGTAGGACACTTTTCTTTTTAAGAAGTATGTAATATGATTGCAGCAGTATTAGAGAGGGGATGAAACAAAATGATAATTTTCTTTCAGCAAGCACCATTCAACCACATAACATCCAGCTAAAATTAATTGTATATACTTAAAATATTTGTACTGATCACATACTTTGAACTTAAACAGGAAGTTTTTGCTATCCTTGTTTAGGTAGTCTGATTTATGACAGTTCTGATACAACTCTGCAATAGTATCCTTTTTTTTCCTGACATACTTAATCCAGCTTTTGGTTCTCTTCATATTTCCATTACTTCTGAGAGTCTTTTACAAGGTGGTAGGTACCTTCACTGAAGTTATCTGATATAATTACATTGTTATTATTGTCCCTTATTACAATGAAATAAATTATTAGATATCTGTGTATAATCAGACTTACCTGCACAGGTTCAAGACCCTAGATGGACTCAAAGTTTTAAGTATTCTGTCACTTGTTATGCAAGTAGAACATCTTTGACATATTCCTTTCTGTTCAATCATTTGATTTGAAAATCTTAAAATACAGACAATAAAAGAAAATTGAGTAAAACTTATTTGGGGGACATCCAGTGTGTGAGACCCTGGCTGCTGTTTATCAGACACTCGTTACTAAACAGCCCCCTCCAGGAGGAGGAGGAAAGCAGACCAGCAGGCACTGTGGCCACTCAAACTGGAGCTGAATCAGGGGAACAATGCCTGCCAGGAGCTGCTGCCCCTGTACAGCAGAAGAACCACATCAGTTTGCTTTGTGAGGGATGAAGAGGAAGCAGGACCCTCACCACAAGAGGAAGAGGCAGGGCTAGAGATAGTTACTCAATCCCCATCCCTGGGTGGGCTGCAGGATACAGGAAAAGATTTCAACCAGCAGACAACAGGAGAGGTCCTGTGGATCTGTCTGGTCCAGTGGTGGGATACTGTGGCACATGGTGTGAAACCAGATGGTAGCAAAGCCAAGCAGAATTTGGGCAATGACAAGGGCATTGGGAAGAGGACAGAAGTCTCTGGAGTTGAGTGTGACTGTCAAATGAGAGGGAGAGATATTCTTTCAAGGAAGACCTAATACACAAAAGGGTGTTCACCACTGCAAACAAAAAAACCTCTTAACGAAGATAGCGCCCAAAAGCAATGTGGTGCAGAAAGCTCCCATGGCTTTATGTCCCCTCCCTCCATCAGTCTGGCAACAATGATGCTGAGACATAACAAACTTAGAAGATAGATCATCCATGTTGCCCTGCTCATTTATTTTTTGGTTTTCTGAGGCTTTTTTTCTGGACTGCTGAGCTCAGCTGTGTTTGGCACTGTTCCCCTGGCTTGTCTGGGTCCCACATGGCTGACTTCAGCAGCAGTGGCTTGGCCTGGCTGGGGTTTTTTGCGCTCTGCACACCTGCTTCTGCACCCCAGCCACGGGTGTTCACTCCACTGGGCTCAAAGGAGCAAAGGACCTGGGTGACAGAGCAGGGCTGAGTCCACTGGGCTGATCCTGACACCTTCTTAGCTAGGGAGAGCCAAGATGGTGCACTTCCCCTTCTTTCTGATCCTTGGCTTTTCCTGCTGAAACCATATCCCCATTGATATGTGTGGTACGCAATAAAATCTCCATCCCATTTCAGTGTAACCAGCATACTGTGAAGTGTGCTGACCAAGAGGGTAAACAAACCCCTGTGGTACGGTGGTGAGTGATGGTCAAAGGAAAAACACAGGGATGTCTGGCAGATCACTTACATCACACTCACACAAACCTGCCAAGGCGAGTACCACATGCTTACCATGGTGGAGATGTACCCTGTGCCTCATGCCACCTCCTGGAACACCATTCCAGGCCTTGAAAAGCAAGTCAGGACATGGCAGCCCCAAGAGGAGAGAGCTGGGCAATTGGACTCCCTGCAAAAACAGCTGCAGACACCTGGGCCAGAGAGCACAGTACGGTGTGAGTGCCCTGCCCAATCAAAATTTCCACCTACTAAAGAAGGAAATAAAAGTTCCTGTGTTCCATATGGGGAACGTGCTAGGGAAAACTGTCAAGATTGGTCCTGCCTCAAGCAAAGGCAAATCTGTGGGATTGGTTCTGCTCAAGGAGACAGGTGCACTTGGTGGGTAACACCAAGGGATCGCTTGTGTATTTGATAAGAACATTCAACTCTGTTTAAGGTAAGTGGTGGCAATTTTCATTAAAACTGGTGGCAATTTTCCTGTAAAGTTAAGCAAAGTCATATAGAAAGATGTGAAAGTAATGCAAATCAAGACATTAGAACTTCTAACAAATTTAAGAAATGTAACGTGGAGTAAGGCACCTTTGCTTTACAGACTTGCACCTCTTTAAATACTGAGAATGAAAGTGCTTCTTCATCCCAAATCAATTTTCTTAGTGAAAACCTTCACAAAAAGAGAGATCACAAACCCGCAGTCTTATTGTTTAGGTAACACCTAAAATACACCTTTACTTTGGTACATCTAGGTTTCTTCCAAAGGATAAATGCTTCATATGTCTATTCTAGGGAGGTCAAAAACTTGTATGTGCTGTGTTCTACCTCATCAAACAGAACAGCTGCCTTCAGCAACAAAACACCAGTAACAAATTTTAGTTAATGCACAAAAGAAAAAAAATGCTGGCAGGCATGTGTCATTCATGTATTCAGTTATTTTATTTTCACTATCCAAACGCAAAAGAAACACACAGTTAAGTTTCAGGTATGGATAAACAGTTTTCTAAAAATATCCCTTTCATGTTCTCTTCAATAAACCATGCGTTCAAATGTTTACATGTCAATCATAAGTAGTAGGTATCTTCTTCTCCCTGCTCCCTACCACCAAGGGACTTTTTCTACTTTAATATAAAGTACTGTAAACCTCTTATTCAAAAAGAAAAATTCAGACAAAAACTTCTTAGTCAAACACCTTTTCAGAATTGCTGTCTGGCATGGCACAACATTTAGTAGTTTATTTTGGTATAGCAATTCTGGAAAATTTTTCAGCCAGGTTAGGTGTCTGTGAATATTTCAGAGTTAAGGCAGATAATACACGGTTTAGAAATATATTAGCACATATTTGTCATGGTATGGCATTTTCAGTAGACATCAGTTTTTCATAATTCATCATGCATTTTGCATTTCAGAAAGCTTCTCCCTTGCTGAACATCATTCTTCTTCCTTTAGTCTTGTTCTTCTCTACTTCTGGTCTCAGAACTCTAACCTCTAGGTGTTTGTGATCCTACATCCCTGAAAAGCTTGCTTTCTTTACACAAGGGTTACATTTCTTCATACTTAATATAGCAACATCTTTTCCCATACATTTCAAGGCAGCTGGTCAACATCTCAACTAAATGCAACAATTAAAAATTTAATTTTTGGGGAAAAATATAATTTTTACATATATCTTCACAGTTGTATTCATCAGCACATTTAATAACAATTATCTCAACTATGGAAGTTTTTAACCAGTACTAGGACTTGACAAGAACACGGGTTTCTTTTCCTGAAAATTTATTTCTCCTCTGGCCTACTACATGACTGTTGCAAGTTTGTGGAATACTGTGTGGAATATATTTAAAAACTAACTTTGAAACTTAACATATTTATACTGATAGACAACAAACCAATACTACACAACACAATACTTGATTGCAGAGATTCTATAAGATATATTGTGCACTTATTAAAAAATTCTTTCACTTCAAATGTAAGTGCAAAGCAGTAGTTAACATTTTAATTCTACACTGTAATAGCAGTCATGTATACATAAACCAGCACTTTTTCTACCAACAAAATCAAACAGCATTTTGGGTAGCATAATGATTACACTAAAGTATGACAAATGCAATGCCAACTGAAGACAGTTCCTAAAACAAAGTACTTAGTCTATTAATACAAAAGCCATGTAAAAATAGGACATTATCAATGGTACTGAAGATCTGAGAGCTTTCAAAATATAAAATACAGTGTTTTTTGGTGTTTTTTGTTGTTGTTGTGTTGTTTTTAAAGGTTACACAATTGGCAGTAGCAAATTCAGCAAAATCACTGCATTTACATCCTCAACAGCTTTTTGAGAAAGCCACCAGGTCTGCTCTGGGACCTAAATATTGACACTGCAGATAACCATACATCCCCCGAGTCCTAAGCACTACTTGGTCCTTTTCTCCCAGCTAAGAACATTCATCCCAAATGATCAAGCCCTCCACACAGGCCTCTGGCTGTTAAAAAATACTGTCTCTGACCAACGGCACACAATTACACTGCAGTGTAAAGATATGGCTTTCTCTAAAAACGATATATTATTAAAGTAAAAAAAAAAACAAACCAAAACAACTCCACAAGACATTTAAAAATCATCCTTGAGTTCACCACTACATTTATGCAATCAAATAGACTATGTCTGTAGTAGAACAAGAAAAAGACCTTTAATTCACTTGAAAAATAAGCAGACTGGAAGATTTCTTCATTGCATTACACAAACTTCCCTGAGATTTTTACATAAATTATGTTTAGTCTACTACATATTTGAAACCAGTGAGCTACTGAGTGTCATACACTGCAAATTTTACAGAATTCCTGCATATGTTATCCAGCTAAAATGCTGTCTCAATGCTTTAAAGCTTTATCTCCTTTGTTACAAAAAACACGTACACATAACTGAGACTACAAATGCAAAGACATTTTTTGCACAAAATTTCAATTTCTCAAAGCAATGTATAGAAACTGAGAAAACATGTTAAGTTGAACAAAGCACTTCAAAGTTGTTTGCAGTTTAAAAACTGACTGTGAGATTAGTTTGAAAAATCATCTATGTAAATGCTTGGTGGCAAGAACACTAACAGAAATAGTTATAAATGCAGTGGGCAGAGAGAAGGCTGACGCTGCTCTCCCTATTTAGCACTCTCTTGTACTATAAAATAGTAATTTTGTAGGAGTGATTGTGGGAGAGAAACATCATAGTGGTACAAAATACTGCTATACTGGCACTATGTTACACTAAGTAAGGATTTTTTTGTTTTGTTTTCTTTGTTTCGTTTTTTTAAAAGTTGAGGCTCTTCTGATCTTATCTCTTCTGATAAGATGGATTGTAGTCAACAATAAATATTAAGGGGGCCCCACAGTGAAAGCAAACTCTGTTTCACTAACTCACTGCCACAAATTTTAAAAATGAACACTTCATTTAAAATATAAATCTGGATGCCAGGTCAGTTTGCCAAGCTGTATATCCCCTTAACTGAACTTCTCTCAGCAGAAGTCCAAGAAGAACAAGCATTTTATTTTGCAAACAATAATGCTTAAGTAAAAACAAACAAACAAACAAGATTATTTGAACTAAAAATAAACAAACCCTGCAATTATACTGCTTTGAGATATGAGATTATCCCCAAGTTTTATGCCTCAAGGCAAAACCGAAGCGTTCTCTTCTCCGAAAATTTTTGTTACTTATTTCAAAAGCTGAATTATACAGCATTCAGGTAGCTCTGATCTCCTTCCAGTTCTCAGAAACTGGAATCATGTCCTTGCTCTCCGCTGAGTGCGGAGCAATTGCACTTGTAACTCCTCCTTCTAAATAGTCTCATGATGGATATTACCAGAGAAAGAAATACACCTGGCCACTTCAATACAGAATAGGCTTGATGTGGCTGTGACTGGCCATATCAGATATTGAGTTGTAAGTATTATTTTTCTCTGCTGGAAGGAAGATATGAAGATGATTATCTTAACAGCAAAGTGAGGAATTATGAAAGTGAGGGCATTTTCTAGATTTTTAATCCTGCTTTGAAAATTCTCAATCCACGATGCACTAACTGCATGAAAACTACAAAGATGGAAAGGAAAAAAAGAGCAGCATTTAAAAGCAGTATGTTTAGTTTTTCCTTATTTAAACTGAAGACACTGACTTGTGTAAAATGAATTCACTTCTATGTGTATTCACTGTATCTTCAATTCTATAAAGATAATCTAATACTCAACTAGGGAAAAGAAGAGTATGGAAAAAAGGACAACACCTTTGCTTTTTCATTTTTTTTGGCGTGGATTAGTAAATTTTCTGTCTCTCCTAATTTGCACAATTTGCTCCCTTTCCCTCAAAATACTTACAGTATATCACACAGCCTATTAGATCTCTTTGGATATACTGCTGGCTGATAACTGATTCAGAGAGGCACAGTGAACCACTTCTGTTTTGTTACACTGAAAAGCCAGTTCTGCATCAACAATAAAAAGATCATGAAATTGTAATAACAGACAAAAGTCTTTGTGCAACACACAAAACAGAGTGCCAAGTCACTATATACTCATTGTAAAAGTATTTCTAGAAGTCTTTTCTGGGCATCTCCATTACAACAAGGAAATACATTGGTTTTTTATCTCTTAGTTTCATCACATTTTAAGTCACCTCTTTTTTATATTGCCAAGTAAGGCAAAGAATGGTGCTGCTGAATGACCACCCATTACTTAATTTACAAAAACAATTCCTTTCCCTATTGAGAATTTCAACATGTTGTCATTGTAACAAACATATAATGATAAAAAAGGCCAAGCAGGATTCCTCAGTATGCAGACTGAGAGAGGGTATTTGCACTCAGGTTTCACTTCCAGCAAGGATAAGATGTGTGCACATGTACATATGTCAAATATACACAGCTGACCAAGTACGTTTTGTTCTGCATTCCAGCTCATCCTCTGAAGGAGGGACAGTTTTCTCATCCACCCATGTTTTCCCTTATATGATCCACTCTCTGAGCAAGATCCCGAAAGGTGGGGCGCTGGGCTACATTGTTGTTCCAACATTCTTTCATGATAGCATAAATCTGGAGAAGAAAAGAAGAAAATTGGCAGAAGATAAACAGATACCACACATTTTTACTTTGAACTGGTCTAAAGAACACCCAGCTTAACTTTATGCTTCCAAAAAACATCTGCAAAACTGTGTATCTAAGCACCTGCTATACCCATCAGTTTTTCTGCTCCATCCCAATGACAGCAAGAACTGAGGACAGGTGGCTCTGCAAACGCTTATTATAAACATAATTTTTTTTAAAGTTACCATGAAAATTCATTCAGCTATTTTTGAAACTTTTATGAGACATATGGTATTTTGCTATGTTTTCCTATTTTTGTTTGGCCTTTTTTTTTCCAAGTTCAAAAATGCTTTAACGTGATAAACAACAATATGGCCAGAAATCAGGTTTACAAAGACAGTAATTCTAAATAAGGTTTCCCCTGCAAAGTTAACATATACTTCTCCAAATTTGTATGTTAAATTCTTAATGATTCTTCATATATAATCAGAGATAAGAAAAAAATAACAAAACTGAACCCACTTTGAAAGTTATTTCCCCTATAATAGTTACATGGCAACAGTTTTCTTTTTGCCCAGAGATGTACCTGATACCTGGTCTTATACAACTTGCCAAGCTCTTCACCTGTACTATTCTCATTAATTCAATCCAGATTGTTATTACCAATTTCTCATACTTTCAATAACTTTTCACTTGTTGATTAAGAACAATGTGTACAGCTACCAAGAAAAAAAGTAGTAACTGTTCCTTATCTTTCAGCAAATTTGAAACACCTGCATTGACCAAGCTGATTTAAAACGAAATTTCAAGCAGCTTGTAAGCTGCAAGATAAGCAGCTGTAAGCTACAGGTATTGGAAGATTTATTATCTGTGATGACTGGCCTTTCAGGATCAAAAGGGAATGGTACAGTTTCTGACACAGAGACATTTCCATCTTGCTTTGATATCTGGAGAAATGTCAGACATTGAAACCTTGGGTTAGTTAAGATACAGTTTTGGTATAACAAATTATGTATTATCTAATACATATGACATTCAGGTTATCTACAAAAAGTCAAACCTTTGCAATTCAACAATTGCTGTACTGGTACATAAAATGCAATAAAGGTTCTTCAAAGAGCTCTCTTTCCATTCTCTCTACATTTTTTCTTCCCCCATGGCTTCCTGCCTGACTTGTACCATTCTTTCTCTTCTTTACTAGACCACTTGACTGGTATTTTCTCTTCCACCAGTTATGACTGGATTTTCTCAACTTCCTGCCAAATGTGCTTGACTTTAAAGGAATACAGCAATTAATCTGAGTAGGAACTTACATATGTTAAAAAAAAAAAAGGAACTCATAACTATTCTACTTCCTTTTTTTCATTACTGATTCACCTATACAGCCCAACCAGTCCAGTTTGACTGAGCCTGATTTTGTGCACCCTGCTCTGAAGAACAGAAAACTACAAGACTTAGAAGTGGCATGAAAATATTTTTTGAAGCTGACATTTCAGTATGTAAGTAAAATCAAAAGAACACAGAATTAAGTTGTGTGCTCTGGGCACAGCTTTACAGCTATTCTTCAGTATCTACAAAGAACATGAATACAAATCTAAAGGCCTCAAACATACAAAATCTGATTCATATACCTAACTGTGCCTACAGTCTGCAAGTCGAAAATGTCTGACAGTGAATTATACACATGACAAACATTAAGCCCTCTACACTTGAGAAGGCAACAGTAAGCAAGTAAGAGAAGGGAAATAATCAAGATAAGAAGCTCTTTAAATCCTGGAAATAAACGTGAAAGACCTTAGGTAGATATTAAGATATTTTTGCTAAATATTCCAGATTTCAAAAGAATCTGAAGTTCACAGCTTTGAATGAGAATCTCTACATGGGACTTACTCGGAATAAATTCTATATACTAATCCTGTTTCCTTAATACATGTATCTTTTTGAAATGGAAGTGTAAGTGCCCAAGTACAGCAGTGAGTCATAATAGTCCTACTTCATATATTCAGCAAGACTACATTCTGGGCTCCTGAGGCAGTGCAAGCTAAAGAATTAGAAAAGAAATATGATTATACTAATTATAAATAATTATATAAGTATAATAATGATAAAATAACAGCACAACCATTCCACTTGAATAAATACTTTAGTGGTCCAAGCAGAACAAAATATGAGTTCTGTATTCACAGGAACTCACCCTAACTGAACACCCTTTACACTACAGTAATATTTTAACACAGTACTTCACCTCATCAGGGCATCCATCTGGTCTTGGTAGTCGTCCATTATTCTTCAAAAGCTCTATCAAGTGAAATACAATCATCTGCCCTTGCTTATCATTGCCAATCATCCGCATGAATTCCTGAAACAAAGGGCCAAGTGTAATATATAATCTTTAGGGGGGGAAAAATGCTGCAATATTCTTACAAAGCAAAAATTCTTTATAAGAATATGAAAAATAAATAGAATAGTACATAACAATGATGACATTATAAATTACACATCTAGAGACTATATCAGTAATTACAGATATTTTTTTTCCTGTGTGTATGGAATAATGATACAGAATAGAATAAAATTGAATGATAGATATACAATTTAAAGCACGAAGTGAAAAATCTTCAAAAATGTTGATCACCATCTGATGATTTGGCTACCCTGGATAAAGAGAAGACCGAGGTTTTTAATGACTTGAGATACTTGAGTCCTCAATGGCAACTGCTCCAGACTTACACCTAAGTTGAGAAAGGCAGATGGAGGGACTGTGAGAATGAAGACCCTAAGCCCACTGTAAGAGAGGGTCTTGTTCATGACATCTAAGGAACCTGAGTGTGCAGAAGTCTGTAAAATTCTGATGAAATTCATTCAGGTCCTGAGGGAGGTGGGAGATGAAGTTTTTAAAGCGGAGTTTGTGAAGTTTGTGATGACTGGAAAAGGGAAAGATAACTCTGATTTTTGAAAACGGGAAAATGGAAGACACAGTGAACTACAAGCTGTCAGTCTCACCTCTGCCAGGCAAGATCATGGAGCCAATTCTCCTGCACACCATTCTATGCATATGGAAAACAAAGAAGTGACTGGAAACAGAAAACATGGCTTTACCAAGGGCAAAAATATTTGCCTGAGAAATGTAGTGACCTTCTGTGATGGAACTACCTGGACTTACACTGTCCCACATGACATCCTTGTCTCTAATGGGAGAGCCATGGCTTTGATGGATGGATGTCTCAGTGGATAAAGAACTGGCTGCAAGGCTGCATACAAAGAGTTGTGGCAATGGCTCCCTGTGATGATGGAGAGCAGTGACGAGTGGTGTCTCTCATCTTTGTAGGTGATCTGGACAGCAGACTGAGGGCACCCTCAGCACATTTGCTGACGGCACATTTGCCTGTGTGGTGCAGCCAACACCCTGCAGGGAAGGGATGCCATCCAGAGGGACTGGAGAGGCTGAGAGGTGGGCTCAGGCAAAGCTCAGGATGTTCAACAAGGAGAAGCACAAGGAGAAGCACAGAAGAAGCACAAGGATCTACTCTGGGGTCATGGCAACCCTGGACACATCTACAGGTTCGGAGGGGAATTGTGAGAGCAGCCCTGTGGAGAAGGACTTGAGTTTAGGAAAAACTCAACGTGACCCAGCCATGGGCACTCCCAGCCCAGAGAGCCAAACGTGTCCTGGGCTGCAGCCAAAGCAGCGCGGGCAGCAGGGCCAGGGAGGGGATTCTGCCCCTCTGGTCTGCTGAGACTCCTCCTGAGGTGCTGAATTCAGCTCTGGGGTCACAGCACAGGAGGAACATGGACCTGCTGGAGAGAGTCCAGAGAAGCACATGAGGTTGATAAGAGGACTGGAGCATTTTCCTTAGGAAGACAGGCTGAGGAAGTTGGGTCTGTTCTGCCTGCAGAAGGTTTTCTTGCATGGAAACCTCACAGGATCTGCAGGGAAGGAGGAGAGGGACTCTTCATCAGGAACTGCAATGATGGGACAAGTGGGAATGGGTGCAAACTGAAAGGGGAGAAACATAAGTTGGATATTAGGGAGAAATTCTTTACTCTGAGGGTGGTGAGGTACTGGAACAGGTTGTCCAGAGAAGCTGTGGCTGCCCCATCCCTGGAAGTGTTCAAGGCCAGGCTGGGGCTCTGAGTAATCTGGTCTGGGGGAAGGTGTCCCTGCCCATGGCAGGAAGGACTGGGACTAGAGCTCTTTAAGGTCCCTTCCAACCCATCACATTCTATGCTTCTGTGATTAATTAGTTTTAAAAGGATGAAGCTCACAGCTGATTCTAAAGAGCTCTCTGAAACATTAAAATAACTTAACACTTTGAAAAATGCCAAATAGAAAAACAGATATTATCATGCTGATGTATAAAAAACTGTTAGCAGGACTAATCAGTAACTACACAGCAGAAAATTAAGGCCAGGGAAAATGACTTAGATAAACCTTGCTGTCCAAAATACCCAAAAAACAGATTAAAACCTCACTCAGACTGCCAGACATCAAAAGTAAATGAGGGTGTGCTATTAACTGAAATAAATTTCTAAACACAAGATATTTTTCCTCCAATGCTACAAAATTTCTTTAATGATCCTTGACATGAAAGTGTGGAACACCCATTGTTTGAGCATGCAAATGGCCAAGTTGTGAAAGCAATGTATAATTATAAAGACTACAAGAGCTGAACAGACCACTTTGGTCAATTTTACCAAATTACCTTTTCTTGATATATACCAATAGGATAATCAGCCTGATGAAGTGGTGAATGCACATGTAGAATTGATTAATTCAAAGAATAACACACTTGTGCTTGTAACTTAATCTATCATTTTCATTTTGTAACCCTTCTGAAGAACTCTAGGTGTCTGCAACATTTATGTTCTTTTGCTGGAACAGCTGCCCTGAGTTCTTCCTTGATATCTCTGATAGTTCATTGTAGGGAATTACTGAGGAGGTCCACTGAGGCCAGTGCAGAGGCCTCCAAGGGCACTTCTGCCTCTCATCACTACCCAGCTCTCAAAATCACATTTGCCAGGACTGACATTCTGGCCAAAGGTGAGGCCAGCTCCAGGAAATACAGACCTCTCAGCTCTCCTCTGTTATGCCCATGGAGAACTGCTAGGTGTAAATAAGATCATGTATCTTATTTTCAACTGGAGAACTTCTAACAGTATCTTTCTTCACTCACTGTAAATTTGTCTTTAAAGACACCTGTCAACAGTCTGCAAAAAGCCACTCCTTTCTTAAACTTTGCTAACTAACTAACTTGGGTTCTGCTAACATAAAATACCTTCAAGTTCCTTATTTAACTTAATTTATATGTATGTGTTTGGCTCAGCCTTAAATTTGGAACAACATTAAAAGTAAAGGTCATGCAATGGAATAGCTGCATCTGGGATAACGCTCCAAGAAGGGTGGGAAAGAACAAGCTATAACAAGAGATTTTAAAAACTTTTTCAAACTGAAGTTACAGAATGGATAAGATATGCACAGACTATGAAGTAATTTTCAGATCTTCTTTCCTTCTTATGGCTTGATACCAGTACCTTTTGATTCAGACTGCTGTCTCATAAACACTAAGGTATCTCCAGAAAAGGATCTGTAACATCAGCCTATTGAGGTACACAACAATCTATGTATTTAGGAAATTTAAATAAACAAACAAATTTTCTGAGATTCATTAATTATATACTTACAGCTGGTGGGCTTTTGCTTTTGTCAATATAGGTGAAGAGTTCATACAAGACCACACCAAAGCTCCACACATCTGAGGCCACAGAAAATTTGCTTTCTGTCAGAGATTCTGGAGCGTACCTGCAACACATAGTAGAAGGAAAATTGCTCTCTCCAACATGTCATTTTGATTTTGAAAACATTTGTTTTAGTAAGACAGATTTCTTTTTCACGAGTAAGTGTTCTTTATTCATTGATATTAGCATGTACTCATTTCCTTTTGGTACCTTCATTTGGTAACCACTCCTTTAATAATAGTTAATTGGTTTTGAAAACCAAATCCACCTTAAACAACCACTGTTAGTGATAGCTATAACCAAGTTTGACTTTTTTCCAATAAGGTTGTAGACATATTTCTTATTTGTAGTGCAAATAAACAAGAATCTTATGTGACAAGACCTGCAAAGAAAGACAATTACCATCACTTTCAGTGAGCCTTGAAATGTGGTGCAGGCTCTTCTGAAATTAAACTGTACATCTCCAACAACATCCACTAAAATGCCATTTTGTATCATTTATTCTTTAGGTAAATGGTTCCTGAGTCAGAATTAAGATACAAGCTAAAATCGCATTTATGGAATGGAATGGAATTTTCTTTTGGATCCAACACATCTCAGCTGGAAGACATGAATGACCAGTGTTTAGGGAACTAGAAGGCCTAAAAATTTGAAAGCATCCATGGGAATGGGTCATTTTAGACTACCTTTATCCCTGAATGTGTTTTCTGTTGGATGATATCTCCTTTGAATAAGTATTTTTGGGGGGTTTTGTTTGGGGGGTGTTTTTCTGGTGTTTTTAAAAATATGTTGAAAAGTCCTAGCTGCTACTCTGTGAAGTGAAATATCATGCATGTGACTTTTACAATGCTAGAAAACTGATGTGGAGCTTGCAACTAAGAATTCCATAACATGCCAAATGAATTGGCTGAAATGGCAAAAACTCAAAATGTGCCATGATTTCACATACCAGAGAAGACTTACCAAAATATAGGACTTTCACCAGGTTCTTTCACTTTGTAGTACTCTTTGTCTTGTGGTAACACTTTTGTCAATCCAAAATCTCCAATTTTAACTCTGTTCTCATTCTCCACCAAGATATTTCTTGTTGCTAAATCTCTGTGAACATATCTTTTTGTACCGAGATACTCCATGCCCTAGGTGTGAAGGTTACAAACAGAACAGGAAAAGAGTTATTTTTACTATTATATAGCTGCATTTTCCCTGAGAGGATGAATTAACCTCAAAATTAAAACCAAAACCAGGTTTGCCTTCTCTGAGGAGTTAATTTTTCCAAGCTCAGAGATTTCCCTTAAATGGAGAATAGATAGACTGAGCACTTGTCAGAGCCAAGTATTTTTTGATTATGCAGGTGCATAAGCATTTCAGCTCCTTTCTGTGCCCAAAAGCAGTTGGCTGGGATATGCAGAAGGAAAAAAATTCGGCTAAGCTACACAGTCCAGAGCACATGAGAAGACTGTCCAACCTGCCCATTTCTTTTACACTTTTTTCTTCATTTTCTGCATCTGCTTTCCTGATTGCTTCCATGAAATGTTGTATTATGATTCCTTGAATTTGACAATTATTCGCTTACTGTATTCCCAACTGTGTGCCTTGTCTCTCTTTTGTATGGAGCATTATTCGCCAACATAGTTCTGCTATTTGTTATATTTCCACAGACTGCTGTAACAAAACATTGGTCTAAAGCCATGTCTTTTATTGCTGATGATTCCTTCTTACCAATGCACCTAATTACTTTCACTAACAATGAAACTTGGAAGAAGCCAGTGTGTGTAGTGGCATTATTAAAACAAGAAGTCTATTTAGACAACAATAAATGGAGGACTGAAAGTGATGCTGCACAATGTCAAGAGATACCAAACTCATACATGCAAGGAATCACAAAGCAAATTGTCTGTTTCATAGTTCTATAAGAAATCATATCACCCCTTCAACAGAAAAGTTAAATTACACTAATAACACTGGTGATCTCAAAAGTTCTGAAAAGCAACGTTATACTAGTCATGCCAAAAGGCTTATTCCTCTCTCTCTCTCTGTAAATTTTTTGGGTTTTTTTTTTAATGTGAGAAACCTCGGAGTTTGGCTCCGAAGTGCATTCTCTCAGATTCTAGTTCCTCCCAGCACCGCTGGGTGGCACCGCTGTTCTCACAGCTCATTCCAAAACTTCAAAAATGCTCCATTCCTCATTGCCATCTTATTCACTGCCATAAATTCCAAACCTAACTTCTTCAAAGTGAGGCTTCTGTGTTTCTGGTTCAACTAGCCTATGGAAATGCTACAGCTTTTTCTTACTACAATGTACTATTCTGAAAACTGCCCTGAAGTTTGATGATAGTAACATTTCTGTTAGCCTGGAAAACTCCTGAGACAGATCTTTAATTGAAACCATGCAATCTTAAGTGGATATCAGAATCCTGTGGCAATAGCCTAACAACAGAGATTTAATATTGTTTAAAATATCTTTAAAATTGGGTTCTCCAGGAAGGACACCTGAAAAACTTCAAACATTAAGCGAATGAAAACCTTTTCCCAGTATAGTAGCAAGGAACCAAAACATCGTAAACAACCAAACACATTCATCTTAACCCTCAGGTATGGCCATGCCTTCATTTCTTTCAGAGGAGAGCAGTAAAGCAGACATAGAAACATTTTTGATCAAAACCCCCCAAGATTACAGAATGACTGAAATGCACAGCAGAAAGATGTGAGATGCTGAAAGAAGAAACACTGCAAGAAAAGCAAAACCATCTGAAAAGCAAAACATGACCAGCTGAGTGAAGAAAAAGCATTCATGTTCCATTTTCACAATATCAGGTACTCGCTATGTTTATAATTAAGTTTTTTTGGAGTAACAGAATGCCACAGATTAGACTGAAATCTTAAAGCAATCAATATAACCTCTACTTTGCAGGTCATACAGCAACAGCACTCCAAATCAAGGTTCATACACTGTAACTCTCAGATTCGGCTTTCCTTAGAAGTGAAGACATTTTTTTAAGAGCAACTTCTATGCAGATTTTCCTACTGTTTGTTCCTATGGCTTGTCATTATCAAAGCAGGATGTTTTTCCACTTTAGTATCTACAGGATGCATATTTTATCTCCTTTTCTCTTGGCTGGTGCTTGGTACTTAGGAAGGAATAATCTCATCTGCTATTTTGATTTGTAATATTTTGGAAGCTCTTTTATATATGTTTAACTATACACACACAAGGATCCTTTTTTCTTTGCAGTTTCTGAGTACAGTTCCTTTTCCAAAGATTTCTACTGTATTTTCACAGCCAGCAAAGGCCAAAACCCACTTTCCAGTCCTCCTAATGGATACCTCAGACCAGGTCCTGAGTCATGTTGCCATACATTATTTCACCAGGCTTTGAATGAAAGCCTGCAGACTTCTAATTGCTTCACAGCCTCTAACGAGAGTGCACAAGGCCAGCACCTTGAGGTCACAGAATTAAACAGCTAAGTGGCTGCAGCCTTTGTGTGTTTGGAAATCCATGCTGCATCTTACTTCCATGGAAGATTCAGTCTCTACCCTCTCTTCCTGGTCTCTGCTTGAACAATTTATAGTTTATAGTGACTTACCAGCAAAACAACAGTAATTTTGTTGTAGAAATAAGCATGAATTAATTTCTTAGGCCTGTTACCAGAGAATTACTTGTTTTGGAGACACAGATAAGAGAGCTCTTTAACCCTCTGAAGTGGGTAGTCACCAATCCTTTCTCTCTGCAAAAAGACTGACATTTGTCATAGACATGCTAACATTTTTCGTCTTCCCACATTCTGCACTGTTTGCCCATCAAGGAGCTTCTCCTGGAGGCTACCCACATTACTGTGGTTCAGTGAAGCACATGAATAAGTGAGATAAGCTGTTCAGGGTGCAGCATTCCTCTGCATATGCAACAGGTTCAGCATCTAAAAGGTTAGTCCAGTTCAAGCAGGGAAACAGCATTTTCAACATGTGAAAGTTTGAATGCCAGGAGTAGACCTTGGATCTGGCAGAGACTCTCCCCAAATTCTTGTCAGACCTCTTCCATTGATATTGCAGAAGCTAAGTCTTAGGATCTTAATGTGGCAGGGCACAATTACCAGACATAAGAATATCTCTGGGCAACATACCCTAAAAAATACCCTCATCTATCCTAGCATGATGAAGAAGCTGACAGAAGAGCTTGTCAAGCTGCTCACCATCATCCATCATCAGTCCTGGCTCACTGGGGATGTCTCAGATGATTGAAAGTTGTCCAGTGTGACACCCATCCGCAGGAAGGGTCAGAAGAAGGATCTGGGAAACTACAGGCCAGTCAGACTCAGCCTGGCGCCCAGCAAGGTTATGGAACAGATCATCTTGAGTGCCAACACAGCACCTACAGGATGGCCAGGGGATCAGACACAGCCAGCATGCATTTAGGAGGGGCAGGTCCTGCCTGACCACCTTGAACTCCTTTTATGACCAAGCAACCTGTCTGGGGGATGTGGGGAAGGCTGTGGATGTTGCCTGCCTGAACTCAGCAAACCTTTGACACCATCTCCCACAGCACTCTCCTGGAAGAGGTGGCAGCCCATGGCGAGGACAGGTGCACCCTTTACTGGGTTAAGAAGTAGCTGGATGCCAGACCCAGAGAGTGAGGAATGGTGCAGCATCCAGTTGGTGGCTGGTCACCAGTGGTGTCCCCAGGGATCTGTGTTGGGCCTAGTTCTGTTTAATGTCTTCACTGATGATCTGGATGAGGGAATCAAATATACCCTCAGTAAATTCATGTACAACACCATGGAGGGTGGGAGTGTTGATCTGCTGGAGTGTAGTAGGGCTCTGCAGAAGAACCTGGATAGGCTGGATTGATGGGCTGAGTCCAACAATTTGAGGTTTAATAAGTTCAAGTACCAGGTCCTGCACTTTGTCTACAACAACACCAAGCAGGACTCCAGGCTGGGAAAAGAGTGGCTGGACAGTGGCCAAGCAGAAAGGAACCTGGGGATGACGATGACTGACTGACGATGGCTGAACAGGGGCCAGCAGTGTGCCCAGGAGGCCAAGAAGGCCAGTGACATCCTGGCCAGCAGGACAGCGTGGCCAGCAGGACCAGGGCAGGGATTGTCCCCCTGTACTCAGCACTGGTGAGGCCACTCCTTGAGTGCTGTGTCCAGTTCTGTGCCCCACAATTTAGGAAGGACACTGAGGTGCTGGAGAATGTCCACAGAAGAGCAATAATGCTGGTGAAGGGTCTGGAGCACAAGTCCTGTTAGGAGCAGCTGAGGATGCTGGGGTTGTGTAGCCTGGAGAAGAGGAGGGTCAGGGGTGAGCTTGTCACTCTCTACAACTCACTAAAAGGAGGCTGAGCCAGATGAGGGTTGGGCTCTTCTCCCAGGACACCAGCAATGGGACAAGAGGACACAGTCTCAAACTGCATCAGGGGAGGTTTAGTTTGGACATTAAGAAGTTGTTCACAGAATGGGTGACTGGGCATTGGAATGGCTGCCCAGGGAAGTGGGAGAGTAATCATCCATGGAGGTGTTTAAGGAAAGACTGGACGTAGCACTTAGTTCCATGGTCTGGTTGACAAGAGGGTGTTCATGCACAGGTGGACTCAATGATCCCAAACATCTTTTCCAGCCTCGTTGATGCTGTAATCTTATGAAACCTACTGTATCTATATCTTTGAAGTAAGTATTGGGAAAAGAAATTTTAAAATATTTCTGGTACATGCCTTGAGGCATGTTTTTATTTCTGTCTCTGTGCCCTCACCCCAATTTTTTTTTTCTTTTCCCAAATTTCTAAATACACAATGAAATCTCAGCTGTCTCTAGTTTCTTATATTTAAAGCATAATTACAAAATTAAACTAAGGAAGGCGTAAGTCCTCTTTATAAGGAAAATGAGATATCACAGGTAAGATCAGATGTTCATACTGCTTTTCAGGATTTTATGAACTATGTTGGGTACAAAATAATTTATTGCAGGTTTGGGCACTTCTATGGCCTCTAGTTCTGGATGCAGAAATCATGTATCTTTGCTCTTACTTAGAATTTAAAGTAAATTGTTCAAACACACACATGTCGTTATGGTGTTTTTACAGCTGAATGTTAAATTTTTGAAAATGCCATCACAGAATGTCATGAACGGATTGCCTGAGTGAGTAGATTAACTCTACAATATTTTATTTCAGCCACCTCAAGGAGAAAAGAGAGTATATTCTGCCTCAGTCAGCAGATAGGCCAGTCTCAGCATCCTGCATTAAGATACTCAGAGGTTTTCCAGATCTTGACTACATTAATATATTGCTTCTTTTTTGGGGGGTTATGTGCTAGCAGCCCTAGAGCATTATAAAAGATACACCAAAACAATCAGGTATTGTTGGTTTGAGACAAACAGGATGCAAAAAAAGAAACAAAACTTCGTTGGAAGATGTATATAATTTGAAATGTCCTACCTTGCATATCTGAGATGCATACAGCAAAAGCTTCTTGTGGTCCAGCCTCTCCTTGTGTTTCTGCAGGTAATCTCGTAAACTTCCATATGGTAAGTATTCCATAATTAATCTTAGATTCCTACGTCCTTTTACAGGAATAACAAAAAATACAAATGTAATTTTTTCTGTAATTTTCCAAAGAAAAATTCTTGAATGTAAGTATTTTAAAACATCTATCAATAGCCATAATATAAAACTGACTTAATATAAAAATATTTATTTATAATCTATACATCACTATGCCATTTTTCTTATATTAATTAACTGCCTTTGTTCAGCAAATGCCACTTTTTTAAACTCAACAACAAAGTGGATATGCTTGAAAAATTAATATAACACTAGTTAACATCATCTCATCAATACTTCAGCTACTACTGCTAAGGCAAAGTAGAAGTCTGTATGCCTATGATGTCAAGATGAAATTCAGAATGGCAAGTGACATCAACTTGTCACCAAACCTACCATCTTTCAAAACAACTTCCTTTGTTTTGTACTCCCTAGGTAAATTTAAGACAAGTCAGTGACTGTCATAAACACCTCTCTGAATTTCTCAGTATACATATTTAGGTGTATTCAATATAACACATACCTGCACTGTAGCATACTCCTTTGTATTTAACGATGTTATCATGCTGCAGAGATTTAAGTATTTCAATTTCTCTTTCAAAGTCCCTAAGGTGCTCTTCTGTGCTATGTTGCAGCTTTTTCACAGCAACCACCTCCCCGGTATTATCCTGCAGCGGGTCATACCGGCACATCTCAACACTGCCAAAATTTCCCTAGGTCACAAATAGAAATACGTGGGAATTAAAAACAAGTTCACATCATTCTCTCTTTGTTTTTCCTAGTGTACACGTTTGCTAACGTAGAGTGTAGTTTTTGTTCTGTGCTCACTGGACTAAGCCTTAGGGTGATGTGGTTAATTATTTAAGTGAAATGCCACAAAACTTCCCCGAGAGAAAAAGTGCAGGATCATGGTAACAGTTGCAAAAGAAACATATTCCATGAAAGGACGCAAACAGAACAGGAAATGAGGACAAGGAAAAGGGGTGATGTCCATCTATTTTCTCTCCTTTCACAAATTTCCACTTCCACTGGCATACTCCTTTTCCTGCACTTGCATAAAACCCTTTGTCTTGGTTCTTAATTATGCTCTGTTTCATTTCTCTCCCATTTGTTTCAATGTTCTGTTTTGTCTCTTTCTCCATGTATATTGTCTCTTATCTTCTTTTATGCAGCTATCACCTACCACTGTTGCTCTCCTTACACTATGCTATCACAGTCAACAACCAACAATTGGCAAACAGAAGTAGTTCTGCTACTTCACTTTCAGGCTGCTGCAGTACTTGAAGCCAAAAGAAATATAACTAGCATGTAAAAACCAAGTAGAACAGCAAAGAACCATTCTAGAAAAATGGTACTTGGTGAAGATCTGCCAGCTGCACTTGGTCAGCTGTCTAAGTATGCTTTCACACAGCCAGGCTGCAATGACTTGCAAAACTAGTAACGAAATAGAGATTCCTAAAGCCAAAAAGTTCAAAGCCTACATGTATCTTGAAGACATATATCTTCCTTTTGAATTTAAAGACTTTATATTCAGATTTCTCAGAATATGCATGCACAAAACCCCCAATCCACTAGTTCTGCACAAGACTGCTCCAGAGTGTTAACTGAAAATCAAGAGTATGTGTATCTCTCTCTCTCTCTCCCCCCCCCTCCTCTATTTATATATTTATTTATCTATAAAATTTATGTCAGGCAGCTTTGCATTAATGAAAAATACTTTAGCCTATTGGTGTGACAGGATTAATTGTGGAGGTCAGCGAATTTTCTTCTGTCTAAGGATACTGAGAAAGTGCAAAAAGGAAGGAACTGCGCATGTTGCTCAGACATGACTGAAATTAGTAACTTCTAAAACAGAAGTTTCACTCTAAATAATGTATATGGGGTCAGCAAAGGATAACTGAAAACCATAGTTATTTCCTAAAGTATTACAGAATTTTGAAACACCTTACCTTGCCAAGTTGCTGTAAAAACTTAAGATGTCTTTCTTCAAATTGCGTTGGGTCCCGATCTTCAAAAGCGCCAGAAAATCCAAGTGCTCCGATCCTCATATTTGGCAACATATCACTTTCTGTCAACAGCTCGTAATCTGAGAGGTAGAAGGAAGAAGAGAAGAAAGGGAACAGAAGGCACAGAGAAGGAAGGAACAAGAGAAGGAAGAACCTTATTACAGTCATGACATAGCCTACTTTTGTTTGGTGTACTTCAAGCTCAGTAGAATAATGACAGCCACCTTTATTTCTGTATAGTAATTTGTAGTCAAAGACAATGCTGTATTGCAAAAAAAAAAAATACTAAAAGAAAGTGAATGAATAGGAATCAAGATTCTTTTTGATCCTGTTATATTGCAAACTCACCTGGAGTGAACAAACTGTTCAAATCACGTATAATTGCTCTAAAAGAAGGCCTGAAATCTGGCTCATAATCCATGCAGTTGTTTATAAGGTTTGCAAGTTCTGTCCAGTTGGGGGCAGGAAGCTGGTGCCTATCTTCATAAAACTGTAGCTTCTGGAATTAAACAAGTAAGTAATTTGACATTTTACAACCATAAAGAGGCAGAAGCCTTAGCATTCTCACCAGAGTAGCCAAAAATTACAGCTCTAAACCCATCTCACCAAATGTACATCTCACAGATTTTCATTAAAAGCAAGGCTGGTATAATTTAGAGTGATCAGTTCAGAAATTTCCAGCCAGTTACTGGTGGAAGATAAGAGGATAGAGAAAGATGAGAAAAATAGTGTCTCCTTTATTGGTAATTTCATAAATCCTCAACTGGATAAGTCCAGCAGAAAATTGTACTAACCTATGAGCTGGCTGAACTCACAGTTGTGAAAAGCTTTGTGAATATTATGAAAGAATGCAGGCAACTTCTGAAATACTTAGATATCCATAAGCTAGGTCTAATAAATCATGGAGATATTTTTAAGAGCTGATTAAAATACCTGAGAAATCAGATCAGGCTTTATGGGAAGGTTACAGTACCTTTACAAATGCAATACTACCAGTATTTTTGTGGCATAGTGAAGTATTCTTTTTGCTTCCAACTAAAGAAGCAAATACATATGAATTATTAATTTTATGGAATATGTTTCCCCTCCATCTCCTGCCCCTGAGATAAAAGTTAACATTTCTGGTTTAGCTAAAATAAGTAGAATTGTTGCAATGCACAAAGTGCTACCGTATTTAAGATGTTCAATTACAAGAATGCTAATTAAAATGTACACCCACTGTTAGGAATACTTTTTGTTTAAAGTGATACACTGCTGCAACAAAGCAACAAAAACATGAACTAGATAATACTGACAATTCTGTACTTTGTCCCCTTAAAAATCAAAATAAACAATATAAAAACAAACTTCAAATCATCTCTTCTGGTTATTATCTACAAGCAAAAATGTCTTTTTCCTATGGTGGTCACAGGCCACACCACTTTATACATGCTGATGTGGTTACAACTGCAGATGCTCTGAATTAGGAGTGTTCAAAGAACTGCTATGACTGCAGACCCAGTAATACTTACTCTTGAAGAATCCAGTGCACTCAGGGGTTTGTCTCCTCCACTGCAGATTTCCCACAAAGTCGTACCAAAACTCCATTTGTCTGTAGCTAGGCTTAGTTGTTTGGGATTCTCAATACATTCAGGAGGAACCCATGGTATTCTCTCAAGAAGAACTGTGCAATCACACAAAGGAAACTCATTAAGACGAATAACAAAACTAGAAAATTCCCAACATATTTGATTTGGTAAAAATTACTTTAGTATACATAGTGATTTCACTCTGTAATGTACTATTAATACTTTTCCAAGTATTTATCTCCACCTAAAAAATCAAATTATGGAATATGGAATATTTTATTGCAAAAATAAAAATAATATTTGTGAATCAGAGAGGAGGACCATTAGTTTTAATTCTCTGTTCCCCCAATGCTCCCAAGAGTTAATGGCTACCACAGAGAATCAAGACATCCAAGAGTAAAAATTACTTTGCTAGTGGTTGGCATATTATGACTCAGCAAAAGGCACCATGAAAAGGAATTTTACACTATCTGATTTTTAAGCTATTGCTACTGACTATGATTACAAGTTAAAACATGGGATTGCACTGATTGGGATTTGGAGCTCCTTAAAATTAGATCTCATAAGAATAATGTAAGCTTCATATTAAAACAGGGAGGATTTAAATAGTTTACTGGCAAATAGTGGCACTGCATTACTTTTAGGCTGTTAGATACATTATTTCTTTAGGCATCTATAAAAGTACCAAGTATGAAGTGTTTTTATTAGAAAGAAAGACCACAAGAAGAATAGTAAGGTTACTTCCATTCCATTAGCATAACGATCTTGCACACGTTTTCAATTCAATTCATTTTGCTGTTTATAAAGCATTGGAACAGTCTTAACAGTGGATGATAAGCCAGTATTTTTAATGTCATCAAGTGGCTCCAGCTATTCACCAAGAAATGCACTGAAGATGCTTTTTAACTGCCAGTCAGCATTTTCAAAAGTGCATTTGGTTTCAGTTCTGAAAGTTCCTGCAAGCTATAAAATATTTGATCAATTACAGGACACTTAGTTCAGCAGCTATCTGCAAATGTAACAGACTATATTACATATTTACAGTATAATATAACAATAGTACTACCAATGAAAAGAGGCTGAAAATGAGAACAGCAGGGCGAAAAAGCACACACAATGGAGAATTGCGGCTTTATTTCCTGTAGCTATTTGCCAGTAAGAAAGATACACTCAAAACTCCTTGACTAGGACTGTAGAGATAATTATAAAATGACGGACAGATCAAGGAATTTGCTATAACATAATTATTTTAGGTGGTGGTCAGAAAAAAACCCCAACCCCAAACTTATTTTTCAAATCAGAAACACTGAACAAGAAAGCTGATGCAAAGACTTACTATCTCTTGGCAAAACTGTAATACTGATGCCAGGATCACTTAGCTTTATAAATGGAAGGTTCCCAGACTTCCTGTCTTCCTCTCTGATAAGCAAGATGTTTTTTGCACAGACGTTCCCATGAACAAGGCCTTTATCCTCCTATAAACAGAAATGCATATTTTAAAAACTGACAAAAGAAGTCTTACTGTTGAAGAGATATTTAAAAACAAATGTTGTACAGCATGAGGGAAACATCAGAAAATAAAATAATGATCACAGATTAAGTTGATCAAACTTCAGGCACTTCACCAGTTTCTCTCAAAGTTACAGTTTTCAGCCAATTTTTATTATCTACCCAAAGTCAGAAGCAATTTGATGTGTGTTAACGCAGAAGAATACTCATCCATCCGTTTAAAATTAATGTAAGAACATTTAAATCCTGTTAAAGACTTATCTAGTCACACATCCTGTCTTGAAAAATGGCCTTTATGTTGAACTAGAAAGACTGTAAGGTTGAGACCTAATGCCCAAGAAGAATGCACTAGCAGTGAGAATAATACAGTGTTTTCCCCTCCCAGTGGTTAAGAGTTAACACTACCAGGAAACAGTTTAGGTTCAGCATCATGAGCTGCGGTGGGAAGTCCAGAAAGGACTGATTTGTAGGGAAGGTGGGGGAAAGCATTACTGGAAATATGTTTATATTTCAAGCCAAAACGTAAAAAAGAATGGACATCAACTACACTTCGTACAAGTCCGTCTCTGGGTGTCTATTGAATAGCTGGTAAATGCCCACCCCATTAGCAATCACCCTCTGGACCTTCAAGAGTACAGGTAATAGCTCAGCCTTTCTAAACACATTAGTCTGAATCACTTGAATTCTGCCAATAACAAAACTGAACCACTTACCAGAAAATGCATGGCTAACGCCAGCTGTTTGGCTACCTCCAGCTTCCACAAAATATTGATAACATTTTTGTTCTTTTTCAAATATGTGTCCAAGGATCCAAATTTTACATATTCTTGAACAAGGATGTCTGATTCATAATGATAAAAAGAGTAACAGTTAAAACCAACAACAAATAATGAAATTTCAGGACAGAGTAATTACTTTACTACTAGTACTCTACTAGTACTCTACTGTACTATGTTTTTGATACTTTGTTGGTGATCTAACTGTAAATTTCAACCTGCCACAAATACTCCATTTTCTTAAGACTTCTTCAGATTGTGGAAGTTCACCTAACTTCTTCTGAGATGCAGAGTTACAAGATTTAATATTTTTAATTATTTAGATTTAATCTTTTACAGACTAGGTATAATCCAGTGAGCATCTTTCCACCGTCACCTGAAAGGCACAATAATGTAACTGCTGATGAAGCATAGTGGTGTACAGCAGTATCAATGTGGTGAGTTGTATAACATTCAAGTCATTCACAACACATGACATTCACTAGTTGCTTATAACCTACATTCTTACTGAAATATGCAATGCTTTATTGACAAAAGATACTTTATTGAAAACAGACAAGTATTTGCCCTAAAACTATGTATGTGTACATGTGTGTCATGCAGCCATCTAGCAAATAACTCCAGAAAAAAAGAACTGCCATCTCCATCACTATCAATGCAACATTTTCAAATAACATGACTGAACCCTTGCCCTCAGCTGCAAGATGCTCACATTGGAAACTACTGCTATTATATTTGGCTATAACAAATAAACAGATTTTTAATAAATTCATTTTAGAGACAGCAAACTCTCTCTTTTAAATTTTTTTCAATTATGTGAAACAATTTTAATCAAGTATGTACAAGTGTGTGAGCCACAGAATCAGTAAGAGCTGCTCTTCCTATTTCTTAGTAACTGCCTCTCCTTAAACTGTAATAAGTTACCTGCCTTCAGAATAATTTCTAGAGGACAGCTATGATCTAAAGGTGAAATAAATAACCATATACCTCTTTCAACAATTTATTTTCAATTATAAACTTGATCTACCTGAAATTTTATATATAGTCCCTGTGAGTGGTAAAATGAATATAATAAAAAAAACCACCCCATGTGGTTGTTTTGGCACACCTTCTGGCACAAGTTCTTGGCCAAATATAGTGCTGTGCCTTTTCCAGCCTTCCAAGAGAGATAATTTCTGATTACAGAGGTAAATTCTGATTACAGCATCCACCATCTCTTTTGGAAATTCTTTCTCCCTAATAAAGTAACCACCTACATAATAAGCTTATACAGTTACTATAAAATGCTTCCTGTCATACAAGTTTCTAATTACAGAAAAAAAAAAAAAGGGTTTTGGGCAAGCTGACATTTCAGCCCAAAGATTCAATGAAGAGGAAAAACTGTCCAAGAGAGATACAGTAGTGCATATTTTAAGACAACACACATTAGCATATGACAACCATCCAAAATTAAGATTTCATTACAAGATGGTACAAATGTATTTCAGGTGTTCTTAAAAAAATTTATTAATACATAGTCACAAATCAGTAAGCTAAACTGAAAAGACATTCAACTTTTGCAGATGATGCAGAGACTTTACTGCTGCTAAAATTTTGTAATGTGTTCTTTGAATTATCAGGACCTCATGTTTTCAGAATGGGACCTCTAAAGCAAACTTCCCAGAGTTGTATTAGTGCTCAGCAAGTCAGCACGTGTGGGAAAGGGTGGTACTGTCAGTTTCTAATCACAGTAAATGAAGATTTTTCTGGGTACCTCCCTTTCTAGCCAACCACAGCTGATACAATGTAGGGCTGCAATTTTTCTGGCACTTCGAAAGCTCATTCCAGAGGCACAGCAAAACTGATCTCAGATAGAAGGGACAAGACTGAGTCATTTGCAGAGGTTACTATTCACACTGACAGTACTTTAAACAAGTTTTCCTTTTTCTATGTTTTCACTATTGACTAGTTCTCAGATACCAAGGCTGATACTACTGCAATGTGAACACGTATTAGCTGTCCAGCTGGTGTTGAACTTGTGCTGTTTTGCTTGTTTTTTCCCTGGTTTTACCCAAAAACAATGTCAAACTTTAACAGAGTTAAAGTTATACATAAGAGATGTTTAAAAATTGGCACAAAAAATAATTCATTTCTACTTACTCTCTTCTCCACAGACACAGACTCCATAATTTAACACCAAATGTTTGTAAGAAAGCTGGCTCATCATACTTGCTGCTTCAAAAAAGGACTTTTTGGAAGGAGATGGAGAGATTGACAAAGAAAATATATCAGTGAAAACAAAGCCCAAAAATTCTAATAAATTTACTAAAACTTAAAAAAAATATTTCAACTATCTCTTTGCAAAGACCCCGTGTAAGATATTTTATATTGTTGGTTTTTGGTTTGTCTTTGGCAACTGTTTCTTGCTTGGTTGCTTTTTGCTTCGTTTTTTTGGTTGTGGCGGGTTTTTTCTAATTTTCTTTTTCTAAATAACTGGTAGTATACATTCCAGATAGGTTAACAATCTCTTCTCTGCAGGCAAGTGTATCTCAACATTTTTAAAATAATCTTCTTTTCTCAGTGTCAATTACCTAGGTAAACTGAAGGTAAATTCATCATACACTACTCACTTTCTAATTTATTCTTCATAATGCACTATTCAATTTCCAATTTATTTCTTTGTATCACATTATTAAGTTAAAATACAAAAAGTATTATGTAATTCATTCATTTCTGCAAGACCTTTTCCATCTTTGTCAGGAAAGTTTCAAATGCTTTTATTTCTTTGTTTTTTTATTCCATTCAGTGGCATATCCTCCTACACTTGCTTGTATACTGATTATTCACCCAACAAAGCGAAGTGAAAATGAGAACACTTTCCTTCAGGTGAGTATATTTTTGTTTCTATTCTATGAGCTTTTAGTAACTGATTCATACTTAACTTTAGAATATAAATACATCACCCATGTTATCAAAATTATAATTTTTAAACTGTTTTCAATAATCCAAAATGTATGCTTACACTGTTTACAAATACCAGCCATCTGAAATGTCTCTTCCTTTTTTACTTATATTTTCATACAGATTTATCTTAAATAATTGAAAAGTTCACTAAATAGTGTACTGGTTTTCTTGGCTTGCTGTAAACATAGCTAGATACTTAGAAATTTGAATAAATTACATAAATAAACAATAAGCATTATAAAAAGTTGCATTAATATAATAAACACTACATCTTGTGAAAGTCTTTAAAATTAGATCCTCACATACCATACACAGTCCTGGGTTCAATTACGCTACCAGTTTATTAGTTTCTGCACAAAAACTTTTCAGGTCTGCTTAAAGCTCCACTCAAAAAGTGAGAAGGCTCAGTGATTATGAGTGAATCCATGTATGGCAAGTTTTTTCTCATACATAAATACTTCTGATTACTTGATTTTAGTGGAGAATCTGAAGACAGTCTACCCAGAGGAAGTATTTTTCCATAAAAGTGGTCCTTGTCTATAAATAATGAATTTACTGGTTAAGACAATCCTGTGACTATACCATCCCTCCTCTGGTACTTTAGTTGTATAAATAAGCTGTTTTCCAGTTCTCAGTGGGTAGCTCTGAATTCTCTCACAGGTGGAAATAAAGTACACAGGTGTACTTCCCAAAGCCAGTCACAAGTTCAAGCATGAGATTAGTTCAACTCACAACCTTCCACCATAACAAGTATTCATTTATGAAGTAAATGGGTACTGCTCAAGAAAAGAAGAAAAGCAATGTTCCACACAGCATGGACAAATGCTATATAGTAGTCAGCAACCACACCAACCTCAGAGTAGTTTCTGTGCACTTTATCCAGCACCTTTAAAAGAACTTCTGTTTGATGGAGCTGGCCATAGTCTCCCACTTCTTTCCTTACACCTTTGAAAATCTTAGTAAATGTGCCCTGTCCAAGACTCTCCTCCTAAAAGGAAGGAAGGAAACAGATAGAAAAAAAAAATTAAATCTACCTGTTTTAAAAGATATCTCAAAAAAAGCCCCCTGCATAAGCATATTTAACTGGTGTGCTGGCTATAGAGTCCAGCTGAGAGAGAAAGGAAGAAACTATATCAGAAACATAAATTTTTACTTGTTTTTTATTGACTACTCAAGGATCTCCAAAAATAACTTGGTGCAATTCCATTAAACATGTATTTAGACATCCCTAGAAGCAAACAAATGCTATTGCAGAAGGATGCTTCTTAACTATAAAAATATAGTTATTTGCATTACTGGAAAACAAAGAAAATTATTTTCCACAGCTCTAAGGAAAGATTATAGCAAAATCTCCTACCTCAGATAAGTTCTTTTAAACCCATAATGAAGCTTTTAAAACTTGGTGCATATTGAACAAAACATCTGCAGTGAAAAAGCAACTAACGGACTTACGAATATCAAGTCCTCATTACGGATTTTGTGAAAGACCATCTGATTGACATTATTGTGTCTCTGTAGCGTAGGTGACGAAGGTACATCAGAAACACTATTGCTTCTGAAGACTAGGAGATTTGATTTATCTGGGAGAAGAAAGAGGGAAAGGAAAAACAAAGTAAATTTTTAAAATTTAAAACTAAACCAGTACCATTTCAGAAAGATTATCAATAAGGGGCTGCTAATTCAACACAAACAAGATATCACATTGAGATCAGTATATTCAAAAAGCCACACAGTATTTAATTTAAATCAAAGTCTGACATTTTCTTATCAGCAAAAGCATCTAGGCTCACTCAGGAGTTTTGTTTGTTAAGTACTCTTACTTTTGATAAAAATATTTCTACCTCCTTCACATTTCAACTGCTGTAATATTTGTAATAACAACTGGGGATGGAAAGGGGATGGAAACTGCCTTTTTTATAATACAAAGCAGAGCAGGTCTGATATTAAATCTGAAAAGTGTGTCTTCGAGGGTATCTGCTGACATCCATGATTATATTTATTCAATAATTTATCATTCTGATGCACATACATTTTGGTTTCAATGGAATAATGTTACAAAATTATTCTCTATAATGTACATAGACATTTACTTTTTACATATTTTCTAAAGTTTTTAATCCATTGGCTGTTTTCAATTAAATTTGAGAGTAGTAAAAGTTATATCAAAAACTCTGTTCTGGCAAGTTTATCTTCAAATAGAACTTTGATAGAGACAGAAACTAATAATTGTACATAGTACTACTTAGAAGAACAGATATTTAAAGACTTCATAAAGGACAAAGATATTAATATCAAAGGTAGGCAAAAAAATTAAATGCAAATTCAAGAAAAATCCACTCCTAGGCAGGAGCTCTATTCCAAGTGTATTTTTTCAGTGTTAAAAAGAAGCTGAAACCACAGACTTGGCATAACTCAGCTAAAATCAATGACAGAAGTACACTGACATTGTTGGTTCCATTGCCTATGGAAGTACTCTCAGTGATAAATAATCCATTTAGTAGCTCTTTGATCCTCAACACATGAAAACACTTGACATAAGAAGGAATGCTGCTGCACACAATCCACTGCAATTAAGAAACACGTTTTGCTTCTAATCATGCAACTGGCTACCACGATAACTTCTGGAAGACTATCTTACACCAGATTAAAATTTGGCAGACACTGATACTGAAAACTATGACTAAGAAGATGAACAAAATAAGTCAGTGAAATTTTTAAAAAACCCACACAAATATATCAGAGAATCACAGAATATTCTGAGTTGGAGGGGATCCACAGGATTATAAAGTCCAACTCTTGCACAAGATCATCCCGAAGAGTCACACAGTGCGCAAGAGGGCATTGTCCAAGCACTTCTTGAACTCTGTCAGGCTGGTGCTGTGACCAGTTCTCTGGAGAGCCTCTTTCAGTGCCCAGCCACCCTCTGGGTGAAAAAGCTTTTCTAATATCCAACCTAAACCTGCCCTGACACATCTTCAGGCCATTCCCTCAGGTCCTGTCACTGTCACCACAGGAAAGAGATCAGTGCCTGCCCCTGCTCTTCCCCTCATGAGGAAGCTGTAACTGCAGTGAGGTCTCCCCTCAGTCTCCTGGCAGCTCTCCAGGCAGAACAGAACACACAACCTCAGCCCCTCCTCACACAGCTTCTCCTTCAGACCCTTCACCATCCTCATGGCCCTCCTTGGGACAGTCCTTACATTAGGCTATTGTGGCACCCAGAACTGCCCCCAGCACTCGAGGTGAGGCTGCCCCAGTGCAGAGCAGAGCAGGACAATCCCCTCTCTTGTCCAGCTGATACCATGCCTGATGCACCCCGAGTCACTGGTGGTCCTCCTGACTGCCAGGGCACTGCTGAGTCATGTGCAACTTGCCACAGACCAGGATCCCCAGCTCCCTCTCCATGGCACTGCTCTCCAGCATCTCATTCTGCAAACCGTCTTTACGTACAGGATTGCCCCATCCCTGATGCAGAATCTGACACTTTTCCTGGTTAAAATTCATATGGTTGGTGATTGCTTCAATTCTCTAATTTGTTAAGGTCTATTTAAAGGGCCTCCCTGCCTTCAAGGGTACGAACATTTCCTCCCAGTTTTGTATCATGTATCTCCAGAGTGTCATTTAATATTAACTTATTTCTAGGACTTTAATCTAAAAGTTGGAAAACTTTCCGCTTAGAAATAATCATTCTCTTACCTTTTGGTTTTGGAGGACAGCATTTGACGAACTGGAAAATTATGCTGTCTGAACGGACAGTTTCTGTCTGGTAACAGGTCAAGAGATCCTTGAGATTACTAAAACTTCTCTTGGTTCCACTAAGATTATATTCTCCATTCTCATTCTTCGTAATTAGGCAGTGCTTATAATCTGTAGTACTGTCACGCTGCAGAAATTTTTTCCATTAAAAATGAAATTGATTAATATTTAATATTTGAAAGCCTATTTAAATGTATAGCACTCTACTAATTAAAGAAAGGATACTTCAGGAAAACATGCTCATAATTTGTTATTTTGTTCTTACTACGTAATATTGATTCTGAGAAAATATTACTCTACTCCCATCACTGGAACTAGCATGTTGATGCTAGAGAAAAACAAATGTTAATGAAATCTGAAAAGACAGAGCTGAGAAAACAGATAATGGATCCTAGGAAAAATCCTTCAGAGCCATTACTGAAAGCTTATTCCCCCTGACATGGGGCTACATCAAAACAAAATTCTGTTGGAAGCAATAGCCCTGATGCTTTCACTCCATGTTTGTTTGGCAGGCATTTGGAGATCTCAGCTGTAGTTCTGCTTTCCTGTCATCTCCAGCACAGTTCTAAGAAATTACTTCCTAATACAGATTTTTAATATGCACTGAATTATTTTCACAATGACTCTTGAAAAGATACCATTAAACAATTTTAAACAAGATGAGCTCTTAATAGTGCTTTTGTGGTCCTGTACCTCAATACTGCAGCAAATGTTCCAACAAATTCTGAATATAAAAGCCTTTCAATGATTTGCACAAGACTCAGAAAAAGGAAAAAAAAGTTGTGGCAGAGTCACTTAAAGGCAAAGGTAGTCTTCTCTCACAATCCTGACTCTCAACTTTGCCTCTCTAAGCTTGTTCAGGAGCTGATTTCTTTGTCCACAAATTTTCCTACCAAGCACACTTCACTGACTGCACATAGCATTTCTCCATTCACCCATCAGCATTTCTTGGTCATTTTCAGAGATGTACCTATTTCTGACAGTATTAGCAAACTTGCTAGTTTGCTGTACACCAGCAGGAAAATTAATGTATTACTTCCCCAGCTAAAAACACAAAGGTAGCTCTGCTAATGTAATTAAAGAGAAATCCATTCTTGAAACAAGATCATGCAATTATTTAACAGTAATATTAAAGCATTATATTATCACTAGCTGCAATGTCACAGAGAAGAGGTACATCTGGTTCTCTGTCTGTTTGAAAACCATATGCATTTCCAGGGTGGTTTTGTCTCTAGCTAACACCAGATATACCCAGAAGATTTGTGTTGATGTAACCGCTGCCAAATAATATGGCTGGCCCAGCACTGGCAATGGGGACAGGACCCAAACCCAGAGAAACCTGTGAATGAGATGCTCCCAAATCATTAAAGCCTGCCCATTCAATCCAATGAAGCCCCGCTTGTGAGGAGGGAGGTGGTGTGCAGAAAACTCAGGGAAAAAACTCAAACTAAAACCCCACAAACTTAAAAAAAAATAGAAAACCCATCAAATTGCTCCATCTCCCAAACATCTATAGCAGTCCCAAGATCCATACCACTGTCTCCAGAAATCTTAAGCTCTCTTCCCTCAGCCTGTCTTGGTGTCCAAGCCATGTGGTATGTGCATTAGCAATTCAATACCAATTCTGATGTTTCTCATAGACCCTGAAAGTTGGCCAGTCTGACAAAAATAGCTATAGAATATACAATCACTCTGAAGGGAAAATTCAGAATCATTTACTGAAAATCTCAGGGTCATTGTTACATCACAACAAAAATAAATAGGCACTAAGACAGAATACAAACCTCTATAGCAAAGGTAAGGAAGTATTTTTTAAAATCTTTAGGACTGCAGCGAAGGACGTAGAAACCAGTCTGATTACCCGCTTTCTTCAGTTTACTGATAGCAAAGTCCATGCTACAGCAAAAAGAAAATGTTCAATATTGTAAAATTTCAAAATTCAGGGATATAAAAGGTTGGGTAATGAGCAATATTAAAAAATATCTAATAGAACAACAATTAAAGCTTTCAATTTTGTACAGCTTTCATTAAGTTAATCTCTTTGCCATTTATTATCTGATATATAAGGCTGTTGCTTATTTAGAGAGCCGTATATTAAAATTTTTTTATACTAAACCATCACAATTATTTATTCAGTAAGAATGTTAGGGGCTAAGAAAGCATATTCCCCACAGCTTATGATAAGATTTTCAACATGCATTATGAAAGAAGCTATAATAAAATTGCCTAACAAACAAGCTTAAATTAGCAAAACATTTGTGTGGATAAAAAGGTGGGTTTAACCAGGAGAATGGCTAACAAGAAAGGGCTGAAGCAAATAACATTGGTTGTTATAAGAATTAATTTCCTCTTAAATAAGCCTTGCTAACTCACTATTTCTCTCCATATCAAGGAATGATCTTTCCATTTAACTTTTACAACATGTCAAGAAGGCGCTGTATTTTACAAAGTGAAAAATAAGAGGATAAATATGAAGCATTTTATGTTACATAAATGCAATAAAAAAACATTTTAAGATGCCCACCACAGTTCACAGACAACTAAAGCTCATCTTCCAAAAACAATATCAAATTGTCATATTACTAAAAAAAAAAAACTTACAAAATTGGCCCATGACAGTTGCTTTGGATATTTTCAAGGACTGATGGTGGTGCTACTTCTTTACAGAGATAATGATGGGCATCCGCTGTTAATCTGTAATATCCATCAATTAATGATACAAAGGAGAGAGCTTCTCTTAATGACTGAAATTCAGCCTCCTGTTCAATTGCCAGAGAACAACGGGGGGCAGGGGGAGAGAGAGAATTTCAATATTTAATAGGCAACAAAAAAGTCCTCGATATGCTAATGCTATTAAATAAATGCATATATGCACTATTAAAGATATTAATAAAAGCAGTTTTTAACAGACGTTTGCATGCTCTACCTTCCTGTTATCATTCAAAACTTGAAAGCAACCTTCAATGTTCAAAATCAAACCCAAACCTAACAAAACAGGATGCCCTATGCCTGGAATGGGCTTTTGAGCAATCTGGTCTAATGGACTGTGTCCTGGCCCATGGCAGGGCTGTTGGAACCAGCTGACCTTTAAAGTCCCTCCCAATCTCAACTTTTCCACGATTCTACAAAATCTGTCAGTAAAAACAACAACCCTTAGTCTAAATATATGAAACAGCAGAGGAATGTCAATATGAAAGATCATATGAAAGGGGAAAAATACGCAGACACAACTCAGAATTCAGCATGCAGACACCTATTGCTCTGCCAATACAGTGTTGTTCTTCTTCCTAGGAGAAAGTCTTCACTAATAAAAGATTTATATGTGTGCCTCTGAGCAGAAAAGAAAAATCTCCAGGAAAGTACCTGCCTGAAAACTTAACTACTAGTCAGCAAAAACTGGCACCCTGATCACAGATAGAAGATGACTTTTTACTGCTAAAAAGACAGGTACACTGGATAGCAGCAGGGAGAAAAATAGTGCGGTCAAAGGATAATTGGTGTAATAAAGGTCTTATGCACAGAGAAGGGCATAAGATACAGATAAAAGCAGGGCAAAATTAAATCTACTGCAACCACATATTTATTGCTGCAAATAAAACAATTTGCAGCAATAAAGAGAAAATAGAGGAGCATTTTCTGAGTCACCCTAGATTTCATTCAGTAGTCTAACCCGGGAGAACAGGCCTGTGTTTACCTATGACACTGGCAACACACCTAGTAGCTAAATACAATTATTTGGCAAGTACTTTGCTAGAGAGCAATAAAAGAGCTGGTGTTAGAGTCTTCAAACTCCTTTTTAAGAGGATCTGGAAACAACTGCAGCCCGTGGTGCAGACCATGGTGAGGCAGCTGTGCCTCTGCAGCCCATGGAGGTCCAAGGTGGAGCAGAGATCCCCCTGTAGCCCATGATGAACCTCACATTGCAGAAGAGGCATGTGCCTCAAGGAGACTGTGACCCCTACAGTGCAGAGAAGCCCACCCTGAAACATACTTGTTGGTAGGAACTGTGGCCCCATGAGCCACTATGGAGCTGTGAAGCAATCTGTTCATGGAGAACTGCACCTTGCGGAAGGGAGCAACACTGCAGCAGTTCATGAAGAACTGCAGCCTATGGAAACAATTTCCATTGGAGAGGTTCATGGAGGACTGTCTGCCACGGGAGGGATCCCCTGCTGCAGCAGGGGATGAGTGTGAGGAGGACTGAGAGGTAAACAGAACATGCATGAACGGACTGCACCTCCCATTCCCAATCCTCTGCACTGCTGAGGGGAAGGAGGGAGAGAATCAGGAATAAAGCTGGCCCACGAAGAAGGGACAGGGGGTGGGAAAATATTTTTAAGATTCTTTGTTCTCAATTCCCTACTCTGAATTGATTGGTAACACATTCAATTAATTTCCTTGAGTCAATTCTGTTTTGTCTATAACAATAACAGGTGAGTGATATCTATCCTTATCTCAACCCACAAGCCTTTCATTATATTTTCTCTCCCCAGTCCAGCTGAAGAGTGGAGTGATTAGAGCAGCTTTGGTGGGCACCTGGTGCCCAGCCATGGTCAGCCCACCCCACAGCTCTGTGACACTTATACCTGCTAGAAAGCCTGACTCAAGTGCAAGGTTAGAGTTTAAGAAACAAGCTTTCTCTATTCCTGCATAAAATGCTTTCTTAAGATCTTCTTCATAGAATTGTACACAGTAAAAGCAATAACATTAATTCTGTCTTGATACTTATTTTGTATAATCATTCTTTAGAGCATTTTGACACCTTTTTCAATGTGTTGATCTCTAGCAGACAGCTTATCAGGACACCATGGAAACAGCACACTTGAGAACTGAAACCACGGACTCAGGTTTAAGACTAATAAACAAAAGAACCAATCTGTGTACCAGAAATTTTCCTCAATAGATATAAATGTCTATTTCTATTTCATTCCAAGAACACAGCTTTAAATGCAGAAGACCTTTAGTGTTCTGATACACCCTTTACACTGCTGATATGAGTTTAGTTTTATCTTATGGTTAATTAACACTGTCGTGGATTATACAATATTATGCACACAACAAAAACACAGACTGCTCAAAGCAGCATCTATTTGAAAGAACAGCAATCAAAGTAAACAGACCAGATTCTTGCTGTCTTGTTTATGAATGGTGACAATTCTTCTCTCACTGGAGCCTTCTTGGCTTGCTTGTTTAATGCTGACATCAATAATATCAGGAAAATCACAGTATGTTTGTAAATCCTGCAAGAAATATTATATCATTTCAGTAATAACATAAATGGCAATTAAAAAGCCTCGCCTATTTGCAGCATTGGAACTCCTACAACTCTGAACTCATAAGCTATAAGAGGATTATAAAACCTTAAACATGCCATTACAAGCAAATAATGGATTTTTTCTTTATTGAATCATCACTAGGAATATAAATTAAAGAACAGATGGAAATCCAGGAATAGAAATATCCACATATGTATTTGGAATTTTACAATTGTAGATTTTCTTCACTCTGTAGTATTTTGTGAACAGTGGAACATTATGATTACTCTTTTGAGAGGGCACACTTTTTTTTTTGTGAGCTTAATATTGGCCTCCTGATTAAAAAGGTTTAGAAAGCCTGCTAACAATACAAAATGCCATGACTTCATTCAGTGATAGAAGCTGCAAAATCTGTAGTAGGAATGAAGAAAACTTGTACAAAAAGGTTTTCCTCTCAGCCCTATCTACTCATTCATCTGGTTGTTGAAAACGTGAACTTGCAAAACAAATTTCTTCACTATCTACTCCCCATGTCATTACATACAAATAAACAAAAATTATTTTTCAGTTTAGTATCTAAATGACAATTCATCAGTAAAATTTACTGAAATGAGTATTGATTATGTTTAGCCATATTAATTAATTTGGTTTTCAAAACCAACTTCATAAATTGTTTCTTTATCAGTGAAAATATTTGTAATACCTGTCAAATAATAGAATAATATTTTTAATTATGAAAAAATAATTTGGCAATCTTTGTAAGAAAATATCATTCCTTCAATAAAGGCTTGGTTGTCAAGCCCAAACAGCACATATGTATGTATGCATAAATTTTGTACACCTAAAACTGGAAATTGCAAAATCTGACATTTTTGATAGCTCCTGCCAGAGCAACGGGCACTTACAGAAAGATTAGGGAATGCAGAGGGCTGATACATAATAACTGAATGTGGTAATTGTCACTCTGCAAATATTCTACCATCACACTTTTAAAAATATGGGCATGTAAATCACATTTACTTTTTCCTAAGTATTGAAAAAACCCACTAGCAAATAGCATTTTTACAAATCATTACAGCACACTGTGAAAATACAACCTTTTGTAGTTTGGTCTTGTCTCCTAAATATTATGAATCAAAAGTACCAAACAGGTGCAATTATTTTCAAAAACTCACACACACTCCACTTTGTCTTTACTTTGACCTTTGGAAAACTCCCACACTCTAAATGTATACTGCTTTGAGTTTCTATCAGGTTTTGGTAAACCCAATATAAGGAATAGTCGTGATGGGAAATCACATGCACAGACAAACACACAAACACACAAAATAATACCAATAAATAAAAATGCAGAAGTATGTGATTAATAGCACTTATAGGAACCATTTGCCACCTACTTCCTGAACAAAGACTATACGGACTCCACAGTCACAGAGATGTCACTTTAAATTTGCTAACTGAGACACTGGTAGGTGTCTAACTACAAAAGGAAAGAAGTATAGGGGAATTTACCTGTTGTTTGGAGACCTTAGATCCTTGTGTTCTAGGGGAATTTCTGCATTTTACCTACATCTGGGAGCATGGTCATTGCATTTCCACATTTTTTATATGTCGTGCAGAGAAGGATTACACAACTTTTTTTAGTCTTTCACAAAAATCTAATTTTAAAATGCTGCACTGTTTAAGTCAATACATTTCTGTGATACTCAGCCACACAGAAATTGTATCATTATTGTGAAGAAAAATTTGCCTACAAAATTTGCTTGAGGTAAATCAGAACTTCTAAAATAAGCATATTACTCTGTTCCATAACAGTAATTGCACAGTTATTAAAATAATTTTTTAAAATTACCTGTTCTCCAAGTGTCTCACAGTCTTTAAGTTTTCCCCTCGAACACTGAATTCCACCATTTCCAGTTATTACAATGGTTGCAAAACTCTCCTCTCCAGAAGGACCTCCACCAGGTTCTTTTACTTCAAAAACCTCCGAATAGAAGGCAGGCTGAAGGGTTTCCAGATTTATGAGATACTTAAGTTTCAAGTTTCTGGCAGTAGCTTTGCATTGGCCAAACTGTTGTATAAATTTGCGGAACCTGTACCTTATTCTTTTTCGTGTTAAAATGTGGTAGTCTTGGATTTTTGCTCGCACACACTTAGGTAAAAACATTTTGTAGCTGTGAATACATAATCAGAAAAAAAAAGATAGCAATTTTATTCATTAAATCCAACAAAGATAATTAGTTTTGTGCTAAGCAAGTTGACATTGAAAACGCCTTTTCCTTTAAATATGCCATTATTTTTTCAACTGTAGGAAAAGAAAGATCCTTTCTTAGATCTATACGCGTTCTTTCAAATAGAAGCCAGTTTTCTTCAATTTTCCATTTTTCCCCTCATTCAATTGCAATATAAATTACATAATGCATTTTTCATTGAAAAAAAAGACATCTGTTCTTTCATTACTGAAGTTCTGAGGTAAGGCTGCAGACATTACAAAATTGCTTTTTTTGGTGTAGAACTTGTGAAGGCCATACTGCATGGCTAGTACATGGACAAAGGACAGACTTCCTGGCTGAAAATAGAGGTGGTAGAATTCAACACTGTGGTTGGTTCTCACCGAAGTTCCTATGTCACAGTTCATAGTCTGTATCAAGAGGCAAAAGAGCTGCAGTTATCACCTGCAACAAGCTGGCTTCATGCTGTTTTTAACTCCTCTGACAAGGTTTCATTAAAAGACAAACATCAACAATTAAGTACCAAGCAAGGACAGAATTAACTCAGCTGGAGTAGAAACTCATAGGACTGGTAGACTCAAGTGAGTTGATAAACTCAAGAAAGTTTAGCAGAAATCTGCCCAAGATGATTAAGAGCCTGGAGCACATGACATGAGAATAGAGGTATATGGGAGCTTGATTTCTTCACCCTGGAAAAAAGAAGGCTCAAGTATGGTGTTCCACTAATTATCTTCTAATTATGTGAAAGGACAAGAAAGGATTAGCAGTATTATCGAGGAGACTGATTAGGTACAGAGAAAAATCTTTCACAATGATCATGGTCATGCACAGGACAGAGCTGCACAGAGATACAGGGGAATTCCTCATCTGGACATATTCAGAACTTGACTGGATAAAGCCCTGAGTAATTTCATCTTTGAATTTGGCCCTGACAGGAACAGGGGGATCTGATGACATCCAGAAGGTGTCTCACCTAAAATTACTGCTTACACATTTTCTTGCAAAAGAAGCTGTTGTCTTACCTTTCATTAATAGAGTCAAGTCCATGTCTCCAAATCATGAATGGCCATCATGACACAGATTTTCTATTAATTTCTAGTTTACACAATAGATAAATTTATGTAACCCTTAGAATACATGAACTGCCAACAGCTGAACACCTCCTCCCAGATACTAATGTACAAAAATACAACCTTTAGGCGTAAAACAGTTACAAATTACAGAATCACCTGACTGAATTGTAAATAGCCATGGGGGTTTGGTCCTTTTCTTTGGCAACTCTCATCATATCTAGAACAGCCATTCCAAGGCATTCTTCTTGTGTTTCGTGAGTAACAGGCATCTGTACCCATCCATCCAAAAAATCAGCTCGCCACTGAGAAAGAAAGCAAGAAAGCAAATGAAAACTAGTTGCACTGCTGCTTATCAAGAAGAGGGATTTGGGGTACAGTTGTTGGAGGGAGCTGTTGTTGTGTTGCTTGACTGTTTATGTTTGGTTTGTTTAAGGGGTTTTATAGGCTTGGTTTTTAAAGACTGAATGACCTACTTCACCCACAAAAAGATGTACTTATTCAGAAGGAATACCAGCTGCTATCATGCTGTTTTGAACTTCATCTCTCCAAATACACAATAGGACATGGAATTTAATTTCCAGCTTGAGAGGGCTTCAAGCTTTCAAGAGCCTAAAGAGTGACTAGGAGAAGATGAAAAGGGAATAAATACTAATAACCTTTACCAATCTACATTTAAAAATAAGCAAGCAAATCATACCTGTGCGAATAGGTAAGACATGACAAGATCATCAAGGACAGGGCTTTCTGCACCACGAAGAATGCCATACCGGTATGCTCTGTTGCTGCCACTGCAATACCAGTGGGGAAAATAAAACCTGGTAGGAAATAAATTCAAGCAAACATCAATAAACAGATATTTTGGTTACCAACGTCAGACATTATTTCTCTCATATATATGTAACTAGTGCTGCCTGATCTAGAGGACCACTGTGAAGCCCCAGCTACTCAAGGAAGGCTTCAGATCCAGTTCTTGGTTTTTTAAAGCACTACAATATTTAAGCAGGGTGATAAACTCTACTGCTAGGAATGAAAACATTTGCTAAGTTATTCTCATGAATCAGAATACTAAGAATTTTATTACTGTCTTCCAGTTCCTTTTGAAACAGTTCCTAAAGAAACACTCAGGCTAAGTTATATAATGTAAATAAACTAAGTAATTTACAAAAATAAAACTCTGACCATAGTTTTAGTTGTAAGGTTAGGGGAAAATGGTTATTGCAGAAACATGCCTAACTATGCAGGATAATTACACAGAACTGCCACTTATTTCAAGCAGGCAGGCACAGAGGAGATGGGATGTATCATTGTTAAGAAAGTTATTGTTTTTACTTCTACCATCTGTTTGTTTCTTCAATCTGACACTGGTAAACATAAGGGATTGAGAAAATTATTAAATTATTTCATTCAAATCACTCCAATATTTTTGGTTCTTTTAGTTTCCTGTTTTCCAGAAAGCACCAGCAATTTGTCCATAACTTCTAAGAGAAATTACAGCTCAGCTAAATATCATATTGGTTGTTTTCTCACACAGTCTTGTTTTACCATGAAAAGCGTGTAAAATTTTATTTAGATTACCTTATCCGGTAAATTAGGATGAGTCTGGTTGCTTCATCTACATGGAAGATGTGATTTGGCGGATACCACATTCTGTCTGTTTCATTCATGAGTGCAAACATGTTATGATACACTGGCATGATACCTACATGAAGAACAGAGAAGAAAACATCAGTAGGAAAGTGCTTTCACAGAGTATTAAAAACACACTGTGGACTGAAAGTAGCAGATTGCCACAGTGCTCTACTACTGTCAGCAACTGGCATCAATATTGCCAGGAACACTGCAATCATAATCACATAACCTACAGGCTGCTTTGCTGGTTAAAATTCTCATTCTTCCTTTAGGTTCTCTGACTGAAGACTCTGTCCACCTATTGTCCTACACTCACTGTAAGCTTACAAGACTTTCTCTGTATTGCATTTAATAAAATGCCTGCTTGGCCTCTCCACTTAAAAATGGCTTACAACAGTAGATTTTTTTTTCTTGTCTTTCCAAAATCAGATTATTTTATTTGAGCATTGATTTTAAGACTTTAGACTGATTAAAAATTAGAAGTAAAGCAACACAAAGAAAGTTGCAATGACTAGGACAACCACTGGCCATTTCCATTTTAGTAACTCAGTGAAGAACAAGCCCAAACATATATTGTTAAAATAAAACAGAACCAGAAAATATTTTTTTTCTCTCAACAAGTTAGACTTATGTTAATGATAACTGACAAGCAATCCTGCTTAATCAGAAACTATAAAAATCAGTTGAGCACAAGTATTTTAATTTGGCTTTGAGGTTCCCAGCTGAAACACAGCCTAAGACTCAACATTGTACTGTGCTGTAGTGTTTTATACCCATGTGATGCCAGGGTTAGATTTGGAAAACAGGTTAAGTGTCTGAAAGCTGGCAGCACAAAAGGATGAACTGCAAGTATTGACACATATATTCTGAAGACAGGAAGAGATACAAGTGTAAAGGTCAGAAAGTAAGATGAAAAATTTCAATGTCAAAGTCACAGTAGGTCATATCTAAAGAAAACTTTACATTAAAGTAATATACCTTGGGGTAGGAAGGCAAAAAATATTGAAAAAAAGAACTGGTAAAGACAATAGAAGTAACTTAAAATGATGTTAGGAGACAAAAGAATTCTGGTAAAAGGCAAAGTACCCATACTCTTGCTCAAACACTTAGAATGAAGTAACTGAAATTCTCACAAGAAACTGGTTTATTTCTTTCTGTTCTGAACAACATCTAGCTAATTACTGAAGGGGGCAGACCCCACATTTCTTTCATCACATCTAAACTGCATGTAAGACAATCAGAAGAAACACCCAAACAACATATTGTAACACATAACCATTTTGAACAAAACATATTTCAACTAGCTTATTAATTTTGATACAAAAAAGGGTTTGCCTATATAGGGTTCCTGTAAGAGGGCTAAGAACTTCAGTTCTATTGTGCAGTTGTGAAGATTAAACTGCTGAAATCTGTAGGCTAATCATCTGGCACTTTCTTAAACCAAAGCTCTACCAGAGTTGTAGGTCTTAACACATGGTTTTCTATGAAAATGAGCCATAGACTTACAGGAAACTAGAGAAATGGAAAGGATTATGTAAGGTTATGAAAGGGAAACCAAAATGAAACAAACCGCCCACAGGAATAACACTGAAGGGATAAGTAACTGAAAGATTGCCTGTAATTGTAAATGTTCCAAGTTTATGGCACAATATGACATATTTGATCCATTCAGATTTTGAGAATTTTTCCTATTCCATGCAACTGAACATGGTTCTTGTTTGATGCATAAAGTGGGATGAGCTATACTACATGTCAATTGTCCATAAAGTCACTTAGCAGTTACTAACATAGCAGTTTTAAGGCTGTGTAGTGCCTGTATCCCAAACAATTTCAGATCAATTACAGTGTAGTGCACATGAGAATCACTAACCTATTTCACAATTCTTGCCAGATGCTAAACACAATTCAGGGCAATGCTGAATATTTACTGTATAGCTAGTGAGACCTACCTGGTCTCCCTAATACATTTACCCAAATTACTAACCATCCCATGCACGCTCAATGAACAAGATAACATTTCAAAATCATATTCTTAAATTCAAATGCTGTATTACAGACACCACAACCACCATGCCACCCCACCTCTCAAAAATCTCCAAAGGTATTTCAAGATCGGAAACTTTAACCCAGACATCACTGTGGTACTCCCCTACAAATCAGAAATACTTATAGTAAGCCCTCCCATCATCACTGTCTTCCCTTGTATAAATGGTAAACTGCAGTCTTCCATCCCTCATACTTTGGCATTTACAGTTCTGAATGGCAACTTGCACCACTGACTGGTAGTATTTAAGGACACAGAGATTATACACATTTTTCAAGAAAAGGAGTTTCACTGTTTTATACCTTCCCCTTAAGAAAAAATATGCAGTTGCTTTGCTACACTTACTGCTCAACAATAATAAAACAAAGCAAATCCCTTTATTAAATAGAGTCTTGAAAATAGTCCACAAAAATCTGACAAAAGCAAAGAGGCTAGAAACTTCTCTTTTCATGTAATTCTTACCACCACTATTAACTGCAGAGACTTTCCAAGTGATGATAATTGCAGTACTTAAATATTTTCTCTAGGAACAATGAAAATCGAAAAACCATTATGGGGAATAAAAGTCTTCTGCTGAAGCCTAGATATGTCAACAATAGTGAAAACTTAGAAGAAATGTATTTTTCAACACAAGTAAAATCTTAAAAGCCATTCATAGCAGGTACTGAAAAGCCTCCCCTGGATTTTTGCATTGCACTAATCATGCTATCAACTCAATCAGTGATGAATTAGGAGAGAAGATAGTGACTCAGACATAATTAATCTGAATTTTCTCTGCTTTGTTTCTCCAGCAAGGGTTATCAAATAAATTTTCTGGACTAAAACAATGACAAGATGTCTTTACAATTTATATATTTATTTATTTATTGCATAAGGCTAAAGAAAGGAGCCTAGTCATACTACAGACTGCCAAAAAAGATATCACGACAGACTGCAACACAGCATAAGTTTATACTTCACACTTTTGTTTCAAGCCTAAAAAAAGTAGATTCTTCCTTTCCTCATGATTTTCGAGCTTCACATCCAGACAAGTCTCACTACTTCATTTATCCTGAAGCAGCTAAGAAAATATAGCTTTTCCATATCTCCTCCTTTGTTGGTATTAGGAGCCCTGTCTCCCATACAGTATGTTTTTATAAGGCATTTTCCTTTTTCTAAGAAAAATTAAAAACCAGGAAGTGTAAATCACAACAAGACATGACACCACTATGAAATGTGAAAGCCATGCGGAGTCTGCAATAGAATACTGTCACACGAAACCCTCAATTCAAGCATGTAAATCATTAGACATAAAAAGATAAAAACAATTAGTTGAATGATTAAACATAATTTTAAAAATGTTTTCAAATTTTCTATATAAAAAAACCTAATACATTAGCTCTCACACAAGTGGAAGCAAACTATTTAAAACTTATGTAGTCTTGCACATATCAGATGGAAATGTGCTTGCCTTTTCTGACATAAAAATAGCATCTTGCACTCATCGTTCATACAAACTGGAGGCTTACCAAACCCTTAACATCACATTCAATGTCACTAGCCTGTCAACAAAATGCTTTCTGAATAGTCAATCAAAGCTTGTATTTCTTTTCCTAGAAAAACAGAATTGTCCAGAGTTCTGATTAAATCATTCCCCAGCTAGGGGGAAGAGCAGGGGGCTGCATGTTCTGTGTGGATTTTCAGGAAAGGCAATCACTGAAAGGAAGACAAACAAACAAAAACCTAACAACAACACTTCGCAGAAACAAGCAAATGAACACACACACACACTCTCACTCACACAAAGAAAACACACCCAAAACAAGAAAAACAAAAAAAACCCCACCAACCTACAGTGAACAGTTATAATCAATAATAACTCTGAGCTGTGTGAACCCTGAGTCATGTAAATTCTGGAAATTCAGCATGTTAGGAAAAATCTGCCTAGAATTCCCTTGTTAGTAGGATGGAATCTCTTCTTAAGCATATGAGCAAAGATGTTCTGCAAATCATCACATTGCAATGCAATCTCTCCTTTGAAAACATTTAATTGACTACAAACACTGCCAGCACTTGTCACATTAAATGCTTTGAAATAGTGTTTTTACTTAGTTATAATTAATAATTCTCTGCCATTTTATGGTTTTCCAAGAGAGACCAGCATTTTTCAAAGGTAGTACTATGGAACTTCCAGCATATTTACAATTCAAATGGGTGAGAATTAAAATGTTCCTCAGTGGAGTTTCAAGGTATCAGCACAACAAAAAAACCCCACAAACTCAGAAGCCAACAAAATAAAGGTCTTTCATAAACTGCTAGCTGCCCAAAACTCAGCAATCCTGTCAGGATTTCAAAATTTGTTCTCTCTTGGGATTCCAGTTCTATTAAAAAGTTAAGATTCCAGAGTTTAGCAATCCTGACAGAAAGGTATGTGGATATAAGAATAAAAGCCTGTCAAGAAATAAAGTCAAATACATCCTACAGAAATTTAGGGTTCTTATACACCGGGGACAAGCCATGACAGGAATGGAAGATGATACACAGTGTTATGTTCCTGCATTAGCAGAACATTTTTCAGTGTGCTGTTTAAATATTCTAGTTACATTTGAAGTGGCTATCTTTGCCTACTTCACTAGTAATTTATTACGATTTTCAAGAACATGGCACAAATTTATTTGTCTAACACCAAACAATGTCAAGCTTTTAACTGTAATTGTTTTAACCATAATTTACAAACCCACTCACCTAAACATATCTTCAATTTGTTAACTTTAATCCTGTAAAAATGTGGATTACACATACAAGTGATGCACATATTTTTTACTCATACTGTTCAGCCAATTGAATAAGTAAACAGATTAGTTTATAATTTATTATTCTGGTAAGTTACAGTGTACAGTTCAGAGTTGTTTATGTTTTTTCATTACTTTGTCTAATGATAATAACTCTGAAATCCACTTAAAAGACATTGGGAAGTATCTTATTGTAAATTACTGATATAGCATAGCAACACGTGTGTTCTAATACACTAATACTGTGTACAAATAAGCACATTCAAGATTCAAATACAGATGTTCCTAGTATTCTGCATCTGATTTACCTATACCACAACAAATTCATGTTATTTTCAATTACACATGCTAGTTTTTAAACAGATTTCTGGATTTTTTCATAATTTAGAATTTGAATAAAAGAAAAATTATGAAGAAATTTTACAGCTTTTCTGTAAACAATCATGTTTATTTAATCAGTAAAGTATCATATCAAGTTTGCATTAGGACTCTTTTGCACCACTCTGGTGGCTTTCTCAAATCATTACTTCAACTGCTGTTCAATGGTCTTCGCTTGACAGTCTTACTATTGACTGTAAAGACATGAAAAAGAGCCTAAAAGAGAAAATCTGCTTAAGATTATTTGACAGAGAGCAGAGAAGATTAAAAGATCATGATTTAAGAAAACAAATCTCATTCTGAATCTGGAAGATATACCTAACACAATGATTCAGCCACCCCTAGAACAATTTCTTTTTCTCTGTCATATTTCATTTCCATCATCAGTTAGTTCCTCTAATAGCACTTTCCCCCTCAGGCTGAGAGCAATACCTTTTCTGCAATTTGATGTGACATTTCCAATATTTTACTTGGCAATTTACTAGCTGACACGCAAGAACTGAGCCATGACTGACTCATCAATTTAAACTTCATTTCAAGACACCTTATTTATTTTTGCATTTCTGTTTGGAAAATGTGACACCCATTTTCATGTTCAGTTTTCCTTAAAAAAAAAAAATACAAACCCACAAAAAAATTTATATTTATTTTATTTTTCCCAAACCAGAAAACTGTTTCAAAGTAAAGTTTTAAAAACAGGCCAAGCTCTTGCATGCACGTATCACACTGGCAGAATAATATCTAGAGAGACTAATACTTTTATAGCCAACACATACCAGGTATAATAGATCTAATGTCAAGTCAGCAATGACTGGAAAACCTTCAATTGTTTGAACTGCTTGAAAGGTACATAACAAGAATTTGACTGCTGATTTTTGCTTAGATCCAGTCCTGCTTCCCACCAACAGCAGTCATACTTGGATGTATCAGCTCTGCTACCAAAAGATCTATCAGTTGTTCAGATCACAAAATTCATTAGCAATTATAAAATTTTTTATATTTCAGTCTTGCTTACTACCCAAATCACTCACTTCTTAATGGAGCATTCTGACTCATAGCTAACTCCCTAAAGATGGGTCTTGCCAATATAAACATTATTTGACTATATGGAGACATACACATTCTGCTGTACAACCACTAAACCTCTCAGAAAAAAACCCCCCGAACTATAAAAAGCAATGCCTCTTGATTTAAGCACTTTTAATTGTTATGAACAGGAAAAAAGAACAAAAAGGTGGTCACTTTCACACCCCAAACTTATTGAAATAAAGTTGTTTTACTAAAATATTCAATGTGCTTTTGCAAAGGAAGAAAGATGCACGCACAAAATGCATGCTTGAATTATTTTACTACAGATTTCATCACTGGTGTATGCTAGACTCCGGGTAAATGCAGCAATTCAAAGGCTTCTTAGATATCAAGGTATTTTTTATTTATTTAAAATATACCACCATGTTATTGACACACTTTACTTCCTAAACTATTACAAAGAGCATTAACCACACACAAGCAGCCATGCTATATTTAATAGAACAGTTTCCTTCTGCAAAGTGATTAAGCATATACAATATACAACATATACATAACTTTCAGGAACAATCTGTTTTGCAGGACTGCATCGGGAAGTAATTCAAGCTATTTACAACTTCTGCTATGATTTAACTATTCAAACTGTATCTCAGCTCAATGAAAGAAGACTTTCAGTTAAAGGATGGTATACCCTTAAATTATTTTAAAAAATATGGCAGTCAGCCAATTCAGCTTCACAATCATTCTAATGGGAACAGTTTTACAGTCTGGTGCTAATTACTTCGGAAAGAACAGCGAAATTAGCATTTCAGTCTAAATGACACCATTTTGAGCTTTGGATTGTTAAAAACTTTCTTGTATGAAGCTGCATTTCACTGCTTCATTAGATAAAAGTTTAGTTATATACTTACCACAGGCTTTACAGGCAATAGCGCAAATCTCTTCTGCAACATATTCTCCAGCTGAAAATTGAAGGTAATCTCCTTCTGTCTTCCCAGGAGAATGATAAAGGTACACTTGAAGCAATGGTTCTGTCTGCTTGGGTGCACTGTTACTCCCACGGATGTCACCATTCTGGTGGACAGTAGAAGTTGCTGCACTTTCCATATTCGTCATTGTAAGACAAGCCATTGCTTGTTTTGGTTCTGTTCAGAGCATTTGCCTTAAAGAAATGTAAGAAATACTTCTTGATTAACTGTACTTGGTTTTATTTGTAATATTCCTATTTAGCGACAGTTCTGTTCTGACACTGAAAAAATTAGAACTTGAAGACAAGAGAATGGCTTAGGTGGTTTATGAAAAGCTAAGTTTCTCTTTGATTTACTACATAGCCCTAGAAGAAAAGTAACTGACAGTATTACAGGAAAAAAACAAAGTATTAAACTGGGAGTCCAGCTAGAGAATTATCACTTTCCACTGGGTTTTAGACAGCATGTGCTCACCTGTCCAAGTGCAGCATGCTAATTAAACCTGAAAGCCAAAAGAATTGCTTTAATGAGATCTGTACAACTCATTTTATACCTAATTTAAACTTAGAAGACAAAATAACTAGTTGAGTCACAAAGTGGCACTAATGAAGAGAAGGACAGAAATTGCACATTTCAGCTGAGTTTTCATTGTAAGCAGACACTTTAAAAAACAAGTGCTAACTGAGATGAGAATCTAAAAGACTTTTTTTGTACCTGTGAATGGAAGATCTTCCAAGACCACCTTCTTTCAGAAAAATCATTTAATCTGCTCTCAAGATAACAGTCCTCTCTGATAAATGTAATTAAAGAAGACTAATAACACAATAAATAATCATAGATAGATCTGACAATGAAAGAAAAAAGGTTTAAAAGCATTTAAACCTGAGAGATTAGACAGCATATTCCAAAAGGCAGTTGAAGAATGTCTTTGCTTCTCTATGACTTCATTGTAATTTTAATTGGTATAATCCATGCTTATGATAAAGGCTTTGATCACATACTAAAAGTTTGCTTTTATTAGAAGCGATTCCAAGTAGCTACCACTTGGAATTCTGTATTTCATTTTCTGAAAATGCAGAATAGATCTAAACAAGACGATTATAAAGACTCAATTTCTTAGAATCAAAGAATGGCTTGGGCCACAATAAGATCTCCCTCATGGCCCCTTCTCTTTGAGTTGAACAACCCCAGCTGTATCAGTCTTTCCTCATGGAAGAGGCACTCCAGCCAGAGGGAATTTTTAGCCCTTCTCGGGACTCACTCCAACTGGTCCGTAACTTCCTGTGCTAGGGACCCCAGAACTGAACGCAGGACTCCAAGTGCGGTCTCACAAAAGCACATCAGAGGAGAAGAGGAGAACATCCCTTGACCTGCTAGCCACGCTTCTTTTTGTATGATGAAATTGGTTTTCTGGGGTGCAAGTGCACATTGCCAGCTCATGTCTCATTTTTCATCTACCAGGATCCCCAAGCCCTCATCCACAGGGTGGCTCTCAATCCATTCATCCTCCAGCCTGTACTGGTCCTGGAGATTGCTCTAAGCCAGATGCAAGATCAGGTGCACTTGGCCTTGTTGAACTTCATGAGGTTCCTATGGACTCACTCCTGAAGTCTGTCAAGGCACACCTGGATGGTGTTCCTTCCCTCTATCCCTTCAGTTGCACTAGTCTACTTGGTGTCATTCCCAAACTCACTAAGGGTCTGCATGTGGCTGCTGAAGATATTGAATGGTTAATAAAGATCTTGTACTTGAAAATGCAAATGTTTAAGTTAAAAATATGCTTATTGTTTTGCATAGGTATATGGGTGTTACATTCTTAATGTTCAACAGCTTTTGTTTTGATTGAACTATGTTGATTTATCATAAAAGACCTGTTTGGAACATGTTCTGGGGGGGTTTTTTACATCTTCTGTTCCGAACTACGATTACTTAAGAATGGATGAGTGTGTGAATATTCATTAATGTGAGCTAAAGATGATGTGTACTATGGAAATCACAACAGTTACATCAGCGGGAAAAAAAGGCTGAACACCTTAAATAAGGAAATCATTAACTTCATGAGTTATGATATGACAAAAATATTCAATTACACATACAAGAGGATAAAACTTTATTACCATTATGCTAATTCTGGGGGAAAGAGAAAAGACACCATCACCAAGTGAAAAATGCATCCTTTTAGTCCCAAAACTAAGCAACAAAAAAAGCCAGTGTATCACTGATATGAATGTCTAGATGCAAATGTCATTCACTACATTCCTTTTGTAGGGGATATACGGATTCCCTATGACTCATTTACAGAGTCAGCCACCGCATACTGAGAAGATCAGTGCTTTTAGCTCCAAAGGTAGCACAGGTAACATGCACATGTTTAACTAAGGAAAAGTTATCCCTTTTAACAAAGAATTATTGTTTTGTAGAATAATCACCACACGACTAGAAACACTATATTTAAAAGATTTCTCACTACTTCTGTCAATATTATGCAAGATATAATGTTTGTGCTCTACAACTTGCTTTTATAAAACATTCACAGCTTTAATCTCCACAGGAGGCTACCTTTCATTTCCCAAAATACTCCAGTATTAATCCTCTATTTTTCACATGAACTGACAGATCTTTTCATCTTGGCTTTATGTCTATCCAATATTGAATGGAAATGTAATATGTATACCTAACCGAAAACCTGTCCGGTTTCAGAAGTGTACTAAACACCTATGCTTGTGCTTGCCTCTCCTTCATAAATTCTGCTTATTTACAATGTGTTTGTCCTTTCAAACAACCCACACCGTTCCCTCTTTGTTTCTGTATAAAATAGCCTCAATAAATCAAGAAGAGAAACTTGCTTAATCACACCTAAGAATGTGAAATAGCAATAAAATGAAGTAAAAAATGCAAACTAAATACTGGAAGAGAATACTCTGTTCTATTTGTTGCACTGATTTCAAAGGCTCCATGTGACAGTGTGAAAAAGTCTCATGAGATACTATTTGTAAAATTGTGTCATGACTTCATATTAAAAAACTTCCAAGTTTCAATTTGTATTTTATGTCAAAGTGCAGACAAAAGAGGTGAAACCAAGAAACAGTCCTACATAATTTTCTTCAGTGAAAACAGAAAATACATTTTCTTGGCCTCTGTCTTATACATGTGACTAAAGCAGTTACATGGACAGGGCCTCACACGCAAAGTAATTGAAACACATTCACTGGTGGTGTGAAAAACAAAACAAAATTGCTTTCATCTTTTTTCTTAGCAGACAAGTCTCCAATTCGACACACTTGGTTTTCCCTGCTTTGCTCCATATATTAGACCACTATATTAGCACAAGAGAGATGCTAAACATGGCCAAAAAATTAACTGCTGTTGATCCAGTATATTTAAAATATGACCGATTCTTCTGATGAAGTTAAGCATTTTGAGACTAAATAAACTGAGAGACAATAAGTACCGGTTTGCAGTGAGTATTTTCTGGGGTATGCAGATTTCAAAAGAATTTCAGTGTTTCTGTAAAGAATGCAAATAATTCTCACAGCTGTATGAAAGGATTGAATGTATTCAGAACATGACTTTTGTAGCTAAGTTACTCAGTACCACCAAGGTATTTGTTTGAACAAAAAAAAACTGATGCCATGTCCACACACATCTTAAAGTGGATGTGTTACATAATGAAGACTCAATGGAAAAAATGGGCTACCCAATTATCCAAGTAACAAGTAGAAATAGGTAACAAAATCTGAGATATAAAGATGATGTTTTGGAGATTAAAACTAGTAGCTGTAAGAGATGTGGTCCTGGTACTGATGAACAGATGATTTTAAAAATAGGATTTTTATGTTCCTAATCCAGGTAATATTTTAAGTCATGTCTTCTAAATGATAAGATTAATCATTCCATATACTGCTCCACAATCACCAGCATCTACAAGGGAACATGCCTACATACAATTCTCTGTTGACATTTTCAGGCAATGCACCTGAAAATTACTTCCACCAGCCACACTGGGCTGCAGTAATTCATATGGTACTTTTAAAGCCAATCATCAAGAAACTGGTTAATGAGATTTAAAATCATTATTTACAGAAGACATTTCACTAAAACATGGAGGACATACAAAGGACTAACAATTTAATAATATGCAGCATTCACAGCCTTCAAAAGATTGCTTTTCAACTTACGGGTGTTTTTTGGAGGCAGGAGACAGGGAGCATTTGAGGCAATAGGTGGCTGAAGGGAAGCCTCCTGAGGCAGGATCTTTAGCCATAATAACATGTATAACTTCAAAGGTTCAAAAATGAAAGCATTCTTACACTACAGATAAATCTCCAACAGTTAATTACCTTTTATCACTTGATAAATCTCTGTATTACACATGTGATGAAGTGATGAAGCCCTTTAAATAAACATGTCACAAGCCATCCACCTGCTGCAGGAATCCACAGAAATTCAGACAAAGTAGGCACACAGGCAGAGCTGGAACATAATGTATCTGCAATAAAAACACAATATTAAAAAAAGTTAATGGCTGTGAACAATAGATAACGAATGATTACTGAAAAAATCAAATCTGAACTTAGATACAGCTAAAGTGATCCCCTCCTGTCTTTTTTTTTGCCCAAATTGCTGTCATCTTTGCCAAGAACTTTTTAAATTTCAGCTTTTAAAAAAACAAATTTAAAAAAAAAATTGGTACTGAGACTGCTTCTCAGTTCTAACAAGAAAGTGGTGTAGAAGCAAGCTACCTGACTTTAAATGTAATTACAAATTCTTTTTGCACACAACACGTTTTTCTTTCCTCTGAATGCAGCATCAGTTTAAGAAAACTGTTGATGGCATTACATGGGGAAAATAGAAATGAAAAAGGAAAAGTAATCACAAAAAGAGACATGGTATGTTCACTTCATGTAGCAATAATCCCTTTAGCCACAACAATTAATTCTGCTTGAAAACTGACAACATCCACTCATTTCAATTCATGTGGAAGTTAAGATCAACTGTCTTGTATCAGGAAGGGCAAGGGCACACCCACCCTTGCTCTCTTTGCGCAACACTTCTGCGGTTGCAGGAAACTCTATTTGAAAGCGCTTAAGCACAACAGCAGCTTCCTGCAGCAGTGAAAAAATATGTACTTTCCCTTTGTGACCCTCCCAACACAGGAAAGGGCCTGACAGAGAAACAAAAATTAGTTTTAAAGCTGAAAAAAGTGGGGGAAATACAATGGAAGTTCAAAGAGGACAGATTCAGAATGGAGAATTCTTTCAAGTTTTATGTTTGATGACTCTTCAGGACAGGTATCTCCCTGAAGAGGAGCGAAGGCTTCAACACAGCTTCCTCAGTGCCATGAGCTGTGTTGACTGAGTCAACTGTATCATGAATACCACACTCCCTCACTTCTTCCCTCCCCAAAAAGAACTCATCTCAATGAGCAGTAAATTCAGCTTCTTTCCCCACAGCCGTCAGACTGATGGCATCAATTAGCATTCCTTCTCTTGCAATACCAGCTTTAGAGACAGACAGTTTTGCCTTGCTTGGACAGCTGTGTTTGTATGCACCTACTCCAAGTTTTTCAGATCATACCAGGTTCTGATCTGAGGGCCAGTACAGTCAGTGCAAGTTTTCCAGACCTGTGCTGAAGTGTCAGAAGCAGAGAGGAAGGGTTGTTTAGGGAGAGCTGACTGTCTCTGACCTACTGGGCACACATTCCATGCGCACTGATCTGAGAGCACAACCTTCAAACAAAGCAGAGAACATCCATCTGTTCGTGCAGGTTTCAGATCAAGGGGCATTGTGGGTATTCTAATTTTTTTTCTATTTTGAAATACTGTTCCATGCTCAGAACTGCCTAGCATTCATAATTTCCACTCAGGCTACTGACTTTAAGCAAAGCTGCATGAAGATTTATCCGACTGTGTTTAACTATGTGGTTTTTCCACAAATCCAGTAGAATAAGGATTGCAACATTTTGAATAGCCTCAGTAACATTGCAGTTTGCATTTCAAAAGCAAAAAAAAATCAATAAAGCAGCCTAATAAAAAATCTATTCTTCACATGACAAACAAAAATGATGGCTTGCTTATGAAAAAGCAGTTTATAGCTGTGAACAAGAAGCATGTAAGAGATTAAAAACTCCAAGCTGAACAGGTCAGTGTAACATATTTCTCTTTCTCTCTAACTCTTTTTTTTAAGAGTGAGTCTACTCTTCACCACATATTTACTGACATACCCATTTACAGGATCTGCATCAAGGCCTTATGAAACTATTCAGTTCACACACTTTCAGGCTAAGTCTCATCTGACACAACTTAATCTTTCAGCAGCAGAGCTGCTATACCAATCTCACAGTGCACCATCTTGTCAGCAATCTAGCTCGCCCATTTCCTCCTTCCCTCTATTTGTTCAGGTCTACACCAGCTTACATTTCTAGTAGCTGCAAGGATTTAAATGCCCAATTCCAAAATGAGCTCAAGAGTCTAATGAATCTCAGTCAAAATAAATTAATCCATTATCTCCAAGTTGCTACTGTCTCCAAAGAAACAATACAGCATTTGCTATTTCAACAAGCCATCAAACTACTATAAATACAATTAGTGTTTGTGCCTGTGTCACCAACTACTCGGTTTACTAGTGAAAGAAGAAAGATTAAATAGCATTTTCTATTGACAAGCAAGGCCTTGAAGACATAGGCTATCTCCCAACAATTCAGTATGTTCACTGCCTGTAGGCCAAATATGACAGCAATGTGCACACTTTCTGTCTGCTTATACACACATCCTTCTTTCAAGGAATTTGAATGAACACCATTCCCAAGTAATGGTGAGTAGATGGTGCAGCAGGATGTTCTGCCTGGGATGGAGTAATTCAACTTGAACTTGATAGCTTCTTTGCAAAGCTATCTGTAGTGAATTAAAAGGGGTGTCATGCTGCTTTTGGTGTTGAATTATGCCAAAATCAGTCCGACTCATTAACATCAAAGTTAAACATCCTGATAGTGAGGTGAAGATGTGGCAGATACAGTAAAGTATCCTTACCTAAAAATGCTAAGGTGACACAGTTGGCCTGGATATTACAGTCAGTCACTTAATACTCTAAAAGTCCAGTTCAAACAGGTTCTTTTAACATATCCCTTCTTGAGACGGTGTGTGGAGATTCATCCCTTGAGTGAGGATGTTCCTCTAATACTCCAGGTTAAGTGAAGCAGATTTGCCCACAGTTGGTGAAATCAGTAAGTAGCATCAATCTCTACTTAGTAATTTTTAGGGGATTTCTTTGCTAGCTTTATTAGAATTGCTTTAATATAATTGTTTTGACATAGTACACACTATACTATCCTAATTTTAGCTTCTACACTGGGTAGTAAATAATTCTGATTAAGAACCTTATGTCTAATCATTTATTATAGCAAATAATTCATTTTTATAGAAATATATCTGGTTTGCCTCCCTTAATCCTGTGGGACAGAGTTGTACAAAGGTTCAATCACAACACTATAATTTTTTAAACTTAAAACTATTATTCTGGGTCTAAGATTGGATCCAGCCACACCAGGCTCCTCTCTGAGGAGTTTAAAAGGCAAGGGGGTCCCTTTGCAGCTCGTGACTCAATAGGAGCTTTTGTAATAAACTTAGTCTGAAGGTCTCACTCCACCTGTGAGACTGCAGTAAATTATCACAAAAAGTGCTAACACATCTTACATTAGTCAGTAGTAATAGAACATCACAAGGTTCTAGAGGATATTATGTATCTTGTTCCAAGACCACCAAAATAAAGTCTTTACCTCTAAATCCAAACTCAGAAAAAAAGTCAGTTTCCCCCTTGCCATTAACTTTTTGGGCTAGTTTGTTTGATTTACGCTTAATATGCACACTTAATTATATTTAATTATAGTCTTTGCAATTCAGTTTGAATACAGAGACAAATGGGGACCACAATGTGCTCAGCATGGCTTGTTATGCTATGAAAAGTTTAAAACCTTAAGACAATAACAATAGTTTTCATATTCTGCATATATGACATGTGGTATCCTTGCAAATCAGGTCTGATTTTCTCTGTATGTTTGTTTCAGTGGGTTGCTATAAAAACAAGAGGATACTAAATTCAAGGAACCAAATGCAAACACTATTCTGACAGGCAATAAAGCACTGTATTTTTAAAACATCACATTGTACAGAATGACAGTGCTTTTTATGGACCAACAAGAGGTTATGAAGTTTTGTTCAGTCAGACCATGCCATATCAGTGAGAATTTCACAAAAAATCCACAGCAACAGATTAATATATTTCAACACATAATCAAAGGAAACAATTTCCTGATTAACTTTGTCAAAATATTCAACAATGCTTTTAAAAATACTAAGCAATCTGAAAAATCTGAGAACTTTTTTCCATTGTTTGGACAACAAGTGCCAAATTCATAAAAAAAGTTAATCTGTGCCTTAAATGTACCATCTTCTGCATTAAAACTCTGCTGTCTTTTCTCAGGTAATATTTATTCTGACCTTAAAAATAGCTTTCACAAAAATATAAAATATTGTCCTAAAGCATATTCAAAGAGGTTTGGTGAACAAGGAGTGTTTCTTCAGTTTCCATGGTCATTTGTCTAATATGCTCTGCCTATTGTTGCCCTGCCATGAGGTAAAGCCACACAAGAAAACAACTGCTCCTATAAGAAACAAGTGCAAAAAGTTAAGTAACTCCAAAGGAGTTTTCTTGTTTTATGAGCTGTATAAAAATAGCACACAGGAATTTTTAATACACCAGAATTTGAATGCATGTGATAACAAGAAAATACATAAGAAAGATGATCTATTAACATATCAATGACAAAATATGCCAAAAAAAAGAAGTAGAGAAGCAAAGATAACATTTGCTAACAGTTTTCACTTGGAAAAGCACTACCAATATCCGCAATTCAGGCCATGAACTTTTGCAAAAGGAAAGAGTAATGGTCCTGGCCTGATCCACTTGCATGACATGCAGGGAGACTAAGTGGATAGAAGCTATTAATATGAGGATTATCACCTTTCCATTCCGCTTAGAAATTTTAAAAATTGCGATTTCTAAATTCTCCTCAATAGAATGAAGTAATTGCCATACTTAGTGCAGGAAGAAAACTACCTGGGGCTGCTGTCAGAAAATTAATGAACACCACATTTAAGTAGAAGCCTCAACACCACAGTATCCTGCCAAGTAGGTGATTACCAGAAAAGTAATCAAATCAAAGACCTGCACAGAAGCAACAGCTCTGTTTAGGTTCTATCAGAACTTTGGAAAAAGTTGGTCCATATCTGCAAAACATTTCAGTTTCACCATGGTGATAAATTTCAGCAAAAGTCTATTTCATCAGAAAATTTCCAAGCAATTCAAACAGTTGCCCAATCATTTGGCACAGTTTACGTCCCAAGACAATGGCATCTGAGCGTCCTTAGTCCATTCAGAGCCACCATTATCTGCACCTCTTTATCTACACAGAAGGCATAGGAAAAGTAACAACAATGGTTCAGGAAGACCTTTTCCATGAAGCATACGAAAAATATCACTAATTTACCATTACTGAATTACATATCTCCCAAATTCTTCTAAAGTGATGCAATAAAAGATGACAACACCAAAATTAGGACTAAGTAATGTTTTCACAAGTATGCCACATCATACTTTTTTTGTTTGTTTTGGGTTTTTTGGTTGTTTTGTTGTTAACTATACTGGAAACTGAGTATTGTTTAATAACTCAGATCATGGAAAAAATGTTACTTACTAGGCACAGGTCTTAGCTGATTCTCTGATTTCTTTCAGAAAGACATTAAATAGGAATTGCCAACGCTCCTTTGTACATGGATGAAATTAATTCAAAGTAAAAAGTAGGATTGCTTGCTACTGGTCTCATTCTGCCCGGTTGGCTTTTGGTTACAAAAGAATAGTAAACCACTGTTCTACACTGAACAATCAAAGCACCAGTTTCTACATAGGAAAAACTACCAAGGCACTATGAAGAAGTTAGGAGATGACAAAAAAAGGTTCAATGAAAAAACAGGATTTTGATGTTGAAAGAATATTCCAACAAACCACCAAAGCAGGGGGGAAAAAAAGGATTTTCTGTTGAAAGACATTTTTGTTAAAAATTAAAAATACTGCCTTGGGGAAAATCCCTTCAACAACCTCTAGAGAATATATAATACAGTTACAGCTAAGCTCACAAGTTAAAATAAATACTGAATTGCAAACAAAAGCAAAAATTACAACAGCAGCAAAGTAGTCTGTCTGCTTTCTTAAATGTTGCAAGATTGAGGCAGTGGGGAAGTGATGCTGGAAGACACTTCTGAAGAAAGCTAGCTATTCTTTCCCAAATACAATTCCCGCTGTCATAACTGAAGAGCAATTTGTGAAAACATGAACCAGCACTTGTCGCTACAGTACTGCATGGCTGAAGTACCATCAACAGTTGCAAAACACATGTTGGACTACAGATGCTGTCAAGAACCACACAGGCTATGCTAAGCTATCAGAAGTCATGCACATTTCATGCTGCAGGCAGTGAGTGCTGACGACTGGCACAGCAGGCACCCGCTGTATCACAATGGAAAAGGTTTCAAACCAGTTACTCTTCTCCCAGCCTTCTGTGGCAGGCAGGGATTACCCAGGTACATTCTGTTCTGTGGAACAGAAAGAACAGGGACAACCAAGACCCACCACTTGCTGTAGTCTGGTACTTCTGAAAGACGTCAGTCCTTTGACAAAGTTCTTTATCCTCTCCCACTAGAGATGCAATCTGGAGTTCTGAGTCTACAAAAAAAGTTATCTTCTAAGCAAATATCAACACAACAGTTTCATCAAGCAGAGTTATTTACTGGTAGAAATTACAAGGTTCTCTTCCACACAGAAGAAAAAGTTTCTCACAGCAAACATTTCTGTGAGGAAACTAGTCATAACTCTTTCTGGTTGCCGTTGGCTATTAGTAAAAATTGCCCTGCTTGCATTTGTTCAGGAAGCTTTTTCCATTACCTGGATTTTAAAAAGTTAAAGTCTTTTGGACTTTCCTTTTGAATTCTGTCTTCTCTGTTTTCTTGCTCTCTTATCTCACTTCCCCAGTCTGGCAACTTCCCTCCTCAGAGCTTAGTAAAACTACTGCCTCTACAGCAACTGTCATATGTGTTTACACTACATGCAGAACTCAAGAAGGCTGAAGAACTAGAATTTTCCTGAGAACCAGGAGCAGAAGATCATGCAGCAGGGGGAAAGGGCGGTGACATCACTAAGTCTCCTCTAGGCAAGTAAGAGGTAAACTGAAAGAGGAAGAGCCATTCTAGAGACAAGAAGTGTCAAAACAATGTTTAAAAATATGCTTTCACCTTCATGGCTTATTTTGTGGCTTTTCTCTTTCAACACAGATTGCATTTAGTAACATAAAAGAAAATAAAAAGAGACTAAAGAAAAAAAAAAGAGTGGGGAATGAATGAAATATCCTGAATCCTGCCCAAGAATCAGAACATCCTAAGAAAAATATCTGTTACTCAAACTTCAAAGACTGTTTTATTAAATTTGCAGTCATTTAAGTGAGAAATAATTCCATGGAACAGTATCACTAGGTCTCTTCACTGTATCATTCTAGGTGAAATACTGCCTCCAATTTCAGCTCCAGAATATCATGACTGAAGCTACTACTCTTTGCCAAACTTCCAAATATCTACCTTTAGAGATTAAAAGTATACTTTTACACTCTACCATACACAGTAAAGTATCACGGGGAATATAATCATAACCCCAGCCAGCTCTTCTGACTACAAAAACAGAAAACACAAAAAAAATCCACTGTATTCTCCACAGCATTATATTTGTTAGATATATGCTGCTTCCAATTTCATAGGTTATTTGGCTTCTTTCTTCTCCCAGTTTTCATCACCTGACAAAAGCAAAGGGTAAATTGATCTTGGACAAGCAAATTGCAATAATAGGCTGCGTGATAAAACGTGCATTACCTTGATTCCTGTAACGCTTTTTTCTGTGAAAAATATGGGGGGAAACAAGTCTAGTAAATCTGAGACAGAGACATCAAAAATGTGAAAACATCTGGATGAAGGTACTACTCCTACGCCAGCTACACTATCTGAACAGAATCTGGAAACATGTGCTTCAACAAATTAGCTCTTTGCAGAAATAACTGTCAGCATGTAAACAGGATAACAGTTAAGTCAGAGTGAATCAGCAAACTCTTCCAAAAAACAGCCAAGAGCAATAGATGTCAGTGTCTCCTCTGGACTCTCCAGAAATACTTTCTTCAACCTAGCCTGCTTTTTCAGCTTCAGTTAAGACAGTGTATCAAAAGGTCAGGTCTAATGCAAATTTCACTGTACAAATTCCCTCCTCAAGGTGCAGGGTTTTCTAGGGGATTTTGGTGTCATTGCCCTCCTTCCTCCTCGTCTTTGGAAAAGTGCCTAAAGTCTTGTAAAGGAAACCAAGCTAACTCTTTACAATGACACATCAGTTACAGGAACTGAGGACACTAATATTATTTACAAGTGTTAACTTTTGGTTCTAGAAATTAAAATTCTGTACAATACAATCTCTATAAAATGTCTCACATTATTATTTAAGTTTTCTTTAGTATTATAAAAACAGCTAAAAACCTAGGTGAGATTAGAGCCTGAAGTTCTCAGCCAGCTAATACAAAAAAAACCTCTGCCTTAAAAAACACCTTCCCCTCCCAAAAACCAAGCAAACAAATAAACAAAATCCCTCAAAAGATTCCCCCAAAAACCCAATTGAAGGAAAAGCCAACACAAACCCACAATATTTCCCTCCCTGCTCTCCAACTTAGGCCCTATGCAGTTTCAACAAGGTTATGACTAGGTATTTTATAAATCCTTAGAGAATCAGGGTTTGGTTACATAATATGAGACAACAAAACCGAAAGAAGACCGTCTGAGACATACAAGCAACAATCTGAAATATTCAAGCAACTGACACAAAAATATTTGAAATCAAATTTCTGTAAAAGTTCAATTAAATAGCAAAGTCAATACTACATAAATGCGTTCACAAGCCTATCAAATAATTACTGAAAGTTCAATTACTGTATCAGTATCAATCTATAAATCAATATTTATATAAATATATAAATATAGTCATTATATAGAGAGATATTATACCAAATAAATATTGCAGCTTCTTGTTACTCTTCAATAGAAGAGCTGACATATTTTTACAAAAGGAACCTATTCTTTTTGTAAACCTATGTTAATGCTTCATATTGCTGAACAATTTATGACAGTAAAGTTGATTTTTTATCTTTACAATTCAAGAAAATGTACTTGCTTGATAGTTTATTTAATGTTTCCTTAAACATCAATGGCCTGCGAATTCTCCACTTGTTCCCTATCTGAAACACCAGACAGCCTTTGCAAAGATACTGCACTACATGCTTTGCCAAGATCATGTTATCTCTATAAACGCAGATTGTCAGAAAAAAATGCAGGCCAGAAAACCCAGGACTCTGAAAGTAAACAAAGGTTTTTCATAAAATATACCACTAGCAGAGATTCTGAAAAAGTCTAATAGAAGTGACAAGGAGAAAGAAACATTAAGTTAAGACAAATATATCTTCACAATGTGACATTTCAAATCATCTGTGTTCTCTTGAACATTTTAAAAAAACTAGAGACTGGTGCTTCTCCAAACACTGCAGAAGAGTCAAATTATCATCATGTGTATCCAGTACACACAGAACTCTGTTTTGAGTATGATTAAGCATTCAATTGTACACTTCACTTTTAAAGAGAAAGAAAATATTCCAAATTAAGATAAACTTAGAATTGCCTATATTCACATTGCCTTTCCCCCAAGCTCTGAAACAAAAATGACAAAAACCTTTCTTCATGATTTCTGATATTATATCCTGAAACACCATAAGAAAATCGTAGCAGGCAAAAGCATGAAAATTGTTCCCCCATAGACTAACAAAATCAAGCAAACTACCTGACAGACTCAAAAATATAAAACATAGTAGAAAAACAATGAACTGTTTAAATGGAATATACAATATCTTTAAAATAAATACCTATTTTAAAAACACTTTTTCTCTCAGAAACAAGAGTGTCAAACTACTGAAATAAACAGTCAAGACAGAAGTAGATTCTGTATTTCCTGATTTTAAAACAAGAAGAGTAGATGCACTGTTACAAAATAGGTTTTAGATAATCATGTGTCATTGAACTTGATGAAGAGAGGAAGAAAGCCCAAATGTAACTGATTGGTCTATGATATACAGAAGATCAGACAGGAAGATACAGTGTTCTTTTCTGGATTTTAAAATGTGCTATTACAGATTGTGCTATTATCAATTCCTTTATGACAAGGCATTAGAAAATAAAGATTAAACATTCATTGCACAACAGTATATAGTAACTGATAAGTTGTTTATAAAAAATGTTATATTACAGAATTGTTCTCACTGAACAATTATTTAACTCCTCCTAAAATTCTTCTGATTACAGAAAACAAGAAAAAAAACCCTGAAAACTCTCAGTGTATAAGTCAAGTTTTGCCTCTGAGCCCTGAAGTCTAAGGATTTTACCCACATTTCAATGTCTTTAGCATTATGGGAAATCAGCCAAAAGTTCTGCAGATATATGCCCTCAGAACTGTGAACCGAAGCACCTCAGTTCCCCCTGCAAGTCCCCACTCCAACTCAGCACTCATATTGTTCCAATGGTGTCTAAAAGTGTTATTTTCCCACCTACTTGTGGATAGGAAATTTGAATCTACCTAAGGTGATCTCTTCAACATTTAAGATACTCCATTCTCTAAATTACAGAAGAAGGACTTTTTCCTAGATCAGTCTCAGGCTTACAAGCCACTACAGTTTTCCACAGAACTTTTCAGCATATTCTGCATAGTTACTAGCAGCTCTACCTCAGCTCTGATGAAATAAGAATTTTATACCTCTCCCCAGGTTTTTGAACAAACACAGAAGCATGGACCCCAAGATCAACTTCACAAGGCAAAGCAGAATGGGACTAATGCAAAGTTGACAAAAGTAAGCTGAGACCATGTTGCAAAGAAAAATTCAGCTAGCTCCCCCAAAAATGCGTGTAAAAGATACTGCAGACTCTTTTACACATTTTATTTCATTGAATGCAAATAATTCGATAAGCTGAAGCGAAGTCTAGAATAAAAGTGCAATACAGTTTATCACAGCCAAGTATCTTCATAAATTGCAAAGCATACTAAGATTGTCTCCATCTGAACTAGTTGTTCTAAGAGTTAGAGTTTTGTACATACAAGACAAATTGCTGAGGCCCACTGAAATGAACTTGAAGTTTAAAGGCAACCATGGTCTCTACTCTCTTTATGCATGCTTTGAGTTCCCAAAGATATTCCTAAACAAAATACAAATCACTATAAAGACTAGTAGTTCTTGGATTTGCAAAATATACATCCAAATTAGCAAACAAAAGCTAATTAAAAATCCTGGGCATGAATAAATAGTGTCTGAGTAAACCACTTCTGACCAGGCATTCCAGCATCTACAAATGGACATCCCTCTTTCCTCTATGGCCCTTCAGAGTTTGCCACATTTACTAGTATGCAGTCTTTTAAATACTTTTTTTTTTCTTAATTGGTACTTAGTAAGAACTCTGATCACTAGTAGATGCAAGAAATAGTCCACCCACATCTAGGCCCAAACTACACATAACAGTATTTGTCTACCAATCCACCAATTATTAAGTGAATTAAGATTCAGGCCATTAAAGTAAACACAGTTACAGGGCAACTACATCCCTTTGACTAGCCCAAGGATAAAACAAAATGTAAAAAAACCCCAGCCAAATAAAAGAAGAAGTAAGAACAAGGCCTTAATTTTTTTACATCCCTGATTGGACCCTTTAGTATCAAATTTGTTAAAAACAAACCCCTACAATGTGGCTTTGTGACAAAGGAGAGCATGCTTCTGTCAGCAGCAAACTTAGCCTCCAGAGCCCTTCCCCTATTCTAAATCATCCCTACGTATTTGCACAAATTCGTAACAAAGCATAATAACCTTAACACTTCCCGTTTCCACTGCAGTTCAATACTAGGATGCTTTACATAAAACACTGTCACTTTTCTTACTTTCTGGATGTAATACAAGGATCTAAATCATTTTCCTAGGTTCACAATGTGAACAACTGGTAGACCAGATATAAACAAAATTCTTTATTTCATGAAATATTTAAGAGAAAAAAATTTCATGGCAAAGAAAAATTCATCTCATAATCTTTTTCAAATAAGGTAAACAGTAGGAAAACTTCCAAATTGTTTAAACACTGGAAAAAAAAAGTTTTAAATTTCAACCCTTATCGTAACTTTCCTCACACAGTTTCTCATGTTTAATTTTTCAGTTTTAGTATATAAAGAAAACCTCCAGGAGAGGAAAGACAGGAAACTCTCCTGAACACAGAGTTCACCACAAAGGGCATGAATAAGGAAGAAACCAAATCATACCAAGGGAAAAAAAAAGCACTGAGGTAAAGACACAGATGCAATATATCAATATATTTAACACCTCTCAAAGTAATACAACACAGTGATTCTGCAAAGTGTTTATTACTTCCATTCTCAATTACTCTTTAGAGCTCAGAAAAGATATAATTATATAACAAATGTGACACTACTGTGAACAACTCTACCAAAAGCTGCAGGTGTATAATTCAGTACCTCATAGGTGACCAAGATATTACTCATTTCTACAACAGAAACAAAATTTAGTGACTGTGATTCTGCTCCACTCTAAGTGCCATTACTGTGTAGGATGTAATGCCCTCTACATTATTTCAAGCAGTAAATAAAGCAAATTCACAAAAACACGCTCTTGTTATTCTTCCATCTGCACTCATGAATGATAGGTTTTCATTTACCAGATGCTTCCCCTTTCCACCCCCCTGTTCATAGACAAAGATCACTATTTAACACTTGGCCCCAGTAACTACAGGCACAAGCAGCACATGTCACCACAACCATATCTCAGGAAAGTGCGTAGGCTGGGTTAGATTCTGCCAGTCACTTCAGAATCACAAGAAAGGTCTGGTGGGTTCACCTCGGCTGGAGGCCAGGTGCCCACCAAGCCACTCAACCACTCCCCTTTTCAGCTGGACAGGTGAGAGAAAACAAGATAGAAAGGAACTCATAGGTTGAGATAATGCAGTTTAGTAAAGCAAAAGTGAAAGCTTGTGCCCACATAAGCAAAGACAAAAAAAACCCTATTCTCCACTTCCCATCAGCAAGCAGTGTTCAGCCACTTCCCAGGAAGCAGGACTGCAGCACAAGTCACAGTTCCTCTGGAAGGCAAACATTGCAAATAAGCAATGCTCTCCCTTCCTCCTTTACTTAGCTTTTATATCTGAGCTGACATATGGCATGGAACACCCCTTTGGTCAGTTTGGGTCAGCTGTCCTGGTTGTGTCCTCTGCCAAGATTTTGCCCACTCCCAGGCTGCTGGTGGGAGGGTGGAATGATGGACAGACAGAGCTGATGCCGTGCAGGGCTGCTCAGCAGCAGCCAAAACACTGGTGTGTCACCAGCACCTTGGTAGGTACCAATGCAAAGCACAGCACTGTGAAGGCACCTGTGGGAAAAAGAATTCCATCTCAGCCAGACTCAATACAAAGACGTGCAGCAGGGGTTACAGCAGTTAAATGACTCTTGTAATTCACAAAGGATTTTAGAAACATAGAATCTAAAATCAAAATAATGTAAGAACTGGCTCTATAACTTATTTTTACCAGACACAGGTTTTTGTGGACAGCAAGACAGTACAATGGAAGGATCCTCCACTGATGAAAGACCCTGTCTCACCCAATATGGAAACTTCCTAAAACCAAATTATCATCCTCTCGGACTGTCCTGTTAAGCAATGTAAGCGCAGCAGCTGAGTCACACTGAAGATTTGCTGTAATTTTATGTGTTGTAAATGGACTCCACCAGAAAGAAGAAAAAGACTGGGCAACAGGTAAAACAAGCAAATCCTTGAGGGATAAAAAGAGAGTGAATTGAGAGAGAAAGGACAATATGACATGTATTAGAAACTGACACAGAAGAACATCAGATCTTCCAGAAAAATCTGAATACCCCTTACTCTAAAACCTGGATGTTGCTTGAATAGTCATCACATTTAGAATGCATTACTAGGTCAAAAGTACAGATTAGTATGCCAAGTCTGAGCCAAAACTTCTCTCAAAAGCAGTTGCTTTCCTTCTTTCCCCATTCCTGCTCCCCTCCCAACTAAGCTTTTCTAATAAACAGAAACTCTCCTCTCCTCTCTCATCCAAAATTGTGTCCAATAGGGTACAAAACCAGGTTTAAATTTTAGCTGAAATAACCCGAGTGATTTAGCACTTACTGCACTTTCTTTAATTAAAAATTAATTTAACTTGTTTTAAACTGATTAAAAGTTCATGGCTTCAAAGGCAGGGACAACCTTAATGCATACAAGGTGAAATCAATACTTGTGCATAAGTGAATGGAAAAAACTGAAGGTTAGAGCCTGCTTCATTTTGGTAGGCACAGGAAAACATCACCTACTGAACATGACCAAAAGTCTGGATGCCATTCCTAAAAGAATCCAAAAAGAGGGAGGAAATGAAGGCATCCTGCCAAAATCAAGTTCTTCCAGAGCATTATGTTTTAAACTTTGGAAACATAACTAAACATAAATGAAAACCTGGGAAGAAAGAATCCTGAGAATAAAGTATCTTCTCATGGATTATTTGCTGGGAGGCAGTGACAGGCACGAGGAGAGGGGATGCTCCATGACAGGAGGATTAAGTAAAAGCATGAGTCTCAAGATGGAAGATGAAGACAGCAGACTGAGTCACATGTGGGACAAAAATCAAGAAAACCAGGAAAAGCTTAAATATTTCTCCCACTTAATCTCCTGCACATCAGCATCATTGTCTGCTACCAAAGAGTACTTAGCTCTCTTCCATTCCCCTCCTACCTCTGGCAAACACAAACTCTTCTCATCAGGTCCCAGACTCATCCAACTAAACCAACACTATGGCATTCCCCACCAAGGACACTCTTTTTCCACATCCCTTGGGTTCTGCTGAGTTTGCCCAGCATTGCCAGGCTAACAAATCAGATACTGCAGTGTTCTTCCTATACCAAGGTCAACAAATTCAGTGACTTCTCATTCGCATGGTGTCCAAAGAACAGCTACATGTGAGCAGAAATAAGAAGCAGGAATAGTTGAAGTTAAAAATACACCACAGGTTGTTCAGTGCATTCTGTTCCCCTCCCCTCCCCCACACTCCCCCTCTCCATCTACAGGGAAGGAGAATTGATTATTTTAAGCCTTATCAAATATTTCTTCAGTCACTCGCAGCATTTACCTATTACCTTAGTGGGCTGGAAAAAGTTGATGGAGGAGGAGACCACAGGAGGAGAACCTCAGGGGGTGGTGATTAGGAACTTAAAGCTGAAGATTTCAGTCATTATTTCTTTAAACATGGGAAGGAAACCTCAGAGGTAGCTCATGCATTTGAGCACTATAAGTGCAGCTAATGCCTTTAAGCATTAAAGTGCCACCCTCCTATTGCTGACATTTTCAGCTTTTTTTTTCATGAAGGTAGAACAAATGAAACCTACAAAAATAATATTTTAAACTGACAGAAAATTAGAGAAAGCAGGAGAAAATACCTTATTGGGGAAAAAAAACTCCCACAACAAAGACCACAGGAGCTGATTTGTGGAAGATAATAAAAAGGAGAAAGTTTAAGGCGTCTTTCATTAGAGCCCTTGAGCAATACTGAATTAACACAGATGTCCAAATAATTGTTTTAATCATCCCATTGTGGAGTAAGAAAAAATACCGGTAGAAGCAATTGCTATTTCTTAATGAACTTCAGCCACCACGGCACAAAAGGCCAAAGGTAATTTGCCTTGTACCAGTAGGACTTGGGCACTGATGGCCCCCTGTATTCAGCTTTGGTAAAGCCCCACCTCACATCCTGTGGTCAGCGTCAGCTCACTCACACTGAGGTGCTGGAGCATGTCCAGAGAAGGGCAAAAGAATTGGAGAAGGGTCTGGAGCATAAACCCTGTGAGGAGCAGCTGAGGGATCTGGGGTTGTTTAGCCTGGAGAATAAATAGGAAGCTCAGGGGTGACTTTATCAGTCTCTAGCACTGCTGTGTGAAAGGAGGCTTTGGCGAGGTGGTGTTCATCCCCTACCCCTAAGTAACAAGTGACAGGACAAGGGAAAATTACTCAGGTTGTGCCAAAAGAGGTTCAGGTTGGATATAATAAAAAAAAATCTTCACTGAAAGAGTGATTAAGCATTGGAACCGGCTGCCCAGGGAGTGGTGGATTCACCATCCCTGGAAGAGTTCAAAGGAGTAGATGTAGCACTTCGTGCTATGGTTTTAGTGGCCATTTTGGTGTTCAGTCAAAGACTGGACTTATCTTGGAGGTTTTTTCCAACTTTAATGATTCTATGTCTCTACAGCATGCTTTGCATGTTCCTAATGATAGAATAAAGATTGTTTACTCTCAACTTCTGGCAAATGTTACCAGTTACAGAGCCAACTAGCCTCAGTGAAAGAAACCAGAACAGTAAACACTTGTAACAACACAATCCGCTAAAAGAACAAAGCAGCTCTAATCCTTGTGGTTCCGGCTGGGTACCCTCTGATCTGCCACTCTCAAATAGAATAGAGAGGGAACAGAGCAGCTATGTTATTTCCTTATCACCTGGAACATACAATGAACTAAATAAATAATTATAAGCACATGGCTTTCTCACAAGTACATACAAAACAGAATTGAAGAAATAGTTCTGCACAGTCCACTAACTCACAGGTGTGGATTTCACACCTGTTCAAATTTTTCTTGTGCAGACATCTTGCTCAGATAAATCAGTTTTGCTTCCTCCTGGAAGGAAAGTACATAGTTTTCCACAGAGCTTTAAAACACCCAGACTAACAGGGTGATGAAGAGACTTCAGCAAGCTGTGCCAACTGTTGTAACACTTTTTATAAAACACATCCGTGCCAGCCAATTCCTTCTCTAGTCAAACATATAAAATCACTACTACGAGTTTCAATGCCCTAATGAAGCACATTAGGTGGTCTTGAAGGCCTGTCACTCCCAACAGCTTCTGAAGCAGTTTGTCATTTCCTTGAGTCTTGTCCCAGCTTTCACCCCAATATACCTTGTTTTTGTAATACGAGTCTAAGGCTGTGCAGAAGTTGAAAAGGTCAAAGCACAGACTGCAGAGAAACAAACCTAGATGTTCAGAAGCACTAAAACCAAGAACAACACAATTAGCTGATTCTCACCCATCAATGCTAAGTTAATATTGGTCTTTCTACAGCGTGGTTTCTCAGCCACCCTGTTCATTTAAGTTTGAAAAGGGCTGTATTACATTGAAAACACAACAAACCCTCCCAAAATGTGTGTGTGGGATGTTAGTGCATGTTTTATCTATTCAGCTATCAAAATTAATTAACCACTCTTGCAGTACATCTCCTTCCCTCAGTTGCTTTACAGACAATTATCATAACATATATGATGGTTTATGGGAAATTAGAGATAGGTGCCTGCATTTAATAATAATAAAAATAATTTCTAGCAATTTTTCAAAATAAGCCAAATTAAAGATAACTGCTTCTCTACTTCAAGTACTTGCCCATATTGCAAAAGTTTTCTTCATTAATGGTACGTAGTTCTACAATCAGTGAAGTATTTGCTTTGCGACCAGTATCACAGCAAGAAACAGTTTATCACAAATTATTTTGTGATTAATAACTTTCCCTAGACTACCAATGTGATGAGTTTCAAAAATTTAATTTCCCTTCAGTACCAGTATGTGACATAATCTTATGGACTACTGCCCAGATTCAACTGTCTGCTGAACAGGAAAAGAAACTAACTGAGTGAACCCTACCAAGACCCTTACTACTACTTGGTACTTCTTTGGATTTTGCTTGCAGTAGTTGCTTGAAGCCCAGCGCTCACTGAAGCTATACCACACATTACAACAGCTTTCAACAAAACTTCTATAGACTGATATTCTTTACTACCATAGACAGTATGAGAAAAATTAATCAGTGCTTATGGTCATAGAATTTTCAAGTATGTGAACTTAGCAACAATGATAATAAACATGGGCCATATTTTTTGGACAGACACATCATCAAAAAGGTATCTTGTTGCATTTTTTTACACCACAGCCTTTACTAACTGCATTCCTTTCCTCCTTTTTTTGTTGAAGATTCAGAACAGGGATATTTCTTGATTAAAAATCCTACTTGCTTTCCTTACCATTTTCTGGTCTTTCATGTGTCCTGATCCTAATATTCTCAGCTGCTACTGTTACTTCTAGGATGAAGGAGTTCCAGTAAGTATTTCTGGAACACCTACATTGCACTGTAGCTACTGAACAATATTTTTTTAAAAAGCTAAATTCTTCACACTCACCAGTTATGAAGCATTTCTTTCTTATCCTACCCCTTCTGTTTCTTTCAGCTATATGAAGCATTCTTTCTTTCTTTCTTTTCCTCAAACTGCTACCTAACAAACTGTGATACCTGTAAATCCAACTCCAGTTTTGAAATATCTCTAGAGAATTTAGCAAAGGCAATTAAGATTCTTTTACTTATTTATGAAAATACATTTACAGCCATTTTGGAGTGGCTTTGACTTAATGCACACCAAGTTAACTAGATGTACTTAGTGATCTTTTCCTTTTCTAAGCATTTGCTGTGGTTAAGGAATGGCACTCCTCAGTTCAGTGCCCACAGGGGTGCTCTCCCAAACCACTCTCACTTGATCTTCCCTTCCCACTCCGGCAGGATGGAGTTGAGAACTGGAGGCACAGAAGGTGACAACTACAGATCAAGATAAGAACAAGTAGCTGGAGACAGCAATGAGAAGAAAACAAACAGTTACAGGAACAGAAATTCTACCTGGATATAAGGATTCACTTCTTTACTGTGCAGGTGACTGTGCACTGGAACAGATTGCCCAGAAAGATTGTGGAGGCTTCCTCACTGGAGATACCCAAGAACTGTCTGGACACAATCCTATGCCATGTGCTCCGCGACAACCCTGCTTGAGCAGAGAGGCTGGACCAGATGACACACTGTGGACCCTTCCAACTTTAAACTCTCTTTGAGTCTGTGTCTTTTCTCAGCTACTGTCAATGTTCAGTGCATTGCATGACTTCAGACTAATTTTCAACTGCCCATGGAACAAATCTGTTACTTTAATTTTTTCTCTACCCAAACTATAACAGGCAATTTGATTTTGAGAGTTGAATCTCTCTCAGTACATGTTTTCCAGGCCATTGGTTCACGTGTTTCAGAACAGGCATACAGGAAGAGACCAAAGGCACATCTAGTTCTTCTAGTAGCAGCCAAGAATCAGTGCCCAGAAAAGAGATTAGGAGCAGAACAAGCCCATAACAGTACTTTCCCAGGGTAGTTTCATAGTGATCCAAGATGCACAAATAGTTTAAACCAAGATGAATTTTAAAAAAACTAACTTTGTAGTCTTTACAAGCAACACCTGAAAACAGCCACCTTCCTCTCTACAACTACCTGAAAAGAGGTCATAGTGAGGTGGGGTTTGGTATCTTCTTCTGGGTTATAAGTAACAGGACAAGAGGAAATGGCCTTAAGACATACATGGGGAGATTTAGATTGGCTATTGGGAAAAATTTCTTCACTGAAAAGGTAGTCAGGCATTGGAACTGGTTGCCCGTGGAGGTAGTGAAATCACCATCCCTGAAAGCATTCAAAAGCATGTGGATGTGGCACATAGGGATATCATTTAGTGGTGAACTAGGTCAATGGTTGAACCCAATCTCAGAGATCTTTAAATACTCTATGACCCAATGAAAAATAATACAAATGTTTGTCCCTTAAAAATTATGACCTTTTTCTCCCCAAATAATTAACCTTAAGAACACTTGTCATTTCCATGTAATTTCTTCTGTTTCTTCTAATGTTCCCTTTCTACATCTTTTCTTATCACTTTCTACAGTTTTCCTCTTTCTCCCATCCTACTGACTAGCTCTCTTCTGTGATCCAAAAGGGGAAGGGAATCAGAGTAACTTACTAACTTAAAAGACAGAGAATCATGATCAGCCACTCATGAAATCAACTTCCAAGGAATTAAATCAAACTCAAAGCAGCACATCTGCTAGGTATTTTTGGACAAGAAAAAATGCATACATGAGTAGTGACTGCATGACCTAAGACAGTCAAGTCATTATACAACAACAACGCCATACTAAAATAACTGGGTAAACAGGGCAAGAATGGAAAAGAAAGCAAGCAGGCCATTTCACTCTCAGGAAAGACACAGACCATGGCAGCAAAATCAGGCAGGACTGCAAATCCATTTGGCAAAGACAATGACTCACACTGGAACAAAACATGGGGTGGGGCAGAACTACCTAAATTACTTATCTAGAGGACTTTAAAGGACTTGAATAAGGTAACTGACCTTTTCCAATGAAGCCTCCTGACCCTTAAGTAGGAAAAGACAGGCATACACTAAAGGAAAAATCCTGACAGTGTCTTATTGAGGCATAACTGATTATACAGGCTGACCAGCAGAGAGAGCTGCATGAACTGGGAGGCCTGAATCTCAAATGGGGCATCAGTCAACACAGACCTTCTGGAACAGCAGTAGGGGCAGCATTTAATTAACAATGTAAGATAAAAGTTATGTAGATTTGGTACACACACAAGTTGACGGGCCACAAGAGAACTGAATCCACAAACACATTTGATCAATTTTCCTACAAAAGTGGTAGGCCTCCTGAAGAAGTTCTTATATAAAAGCGCCACTAAAAACATCAACACAATTTACAGTATTGAAATACATGAGCTGCTGGCAAAGCTGTGGAAGCAGGGGAGGCAAGTGTTAACATTACTGCAAATTCAAACTAAATCTTTTGAATGCACGAGGGATCAACATGCAATTTATGAAGTCCGAAGAAACCTCACTTCAATTCTCAACTTTCCAATTAACTCTTCTACATAAACAGATACATTTAACCACTTATACCCCATCAAAAAACCAGAGAAACTTTGAAAGATATCTATTCTATAAACATGCCAAAGAAATAAAAGTACTATGAACCAAGGGCATTTGCCTGAAAATTTACCTGTAAGAGAACTATGCTTAACAAGCAGCTCAATTAATTTTGAATGTCTACAAAACCAGCCACATTGTTATTGTATCATCACCAAAACCTAAGATTACTGTAGTTATTTAACTATTAACTAACTCTAGTACCAAATTTATTAAGAAAAGAAGTCTTAAATATGAAGGTTGATGCAGTCTAATTTTTGAGTACAGTGGTTTCACATTAGCTTAAACCAGTGAAATTCTGGAAAGTTGAAGTCTTACTCTGCCTTTCACCTGGTATTCCTAATTGCTCCCTTCTAGCTCAGCACTTGTCTTTCTGCTGGGAAAACATTCAGTAAAGCAGCTTCTGTTAGAACTATTTTAAAGTTTTCAGCAAACCAATTCTACGCCTTTTTTTCACTCCAAAAATACAGGGTTGCTAGCACAGATGCAGAGACATGAATGGAAACATGCCCCACTCCAACTGCCATATACTGACTTGAAAATGTATTCTACTTGAAAATGCACCTCAGAAAATCGAAGTTTCTCTAAATCTTCAGAAAAAAACCAGCCGAGTTAAGAAAAAGCTGGTTTGTGGCAGGAAACTTGTGTTTTCTTAGAAAGATACTCAAGGAAAATCTGAAAATAAAACGTTTCATACAGAAAAAAGGCCATGAGCATACTTTCTACATACTGAGGTATTTCATTTCACCACAAATATCCACAGATTCACCAGACATTTGCAGGGCTTTAGACTTAACACCCCATTGCATTCCACTATGAGAAATAAGAGAAAACCCAGACTTCAGAAAGTTGTTATACACACTACCTAGAATCTCAGAGTAATAATCAAAAGAGAATAAAAACCAAGCAATATTATTTACCCTAGTGTTATGATTATTCATACACACATGCAATTTAAGCAAATGTTTTCTTTGGTGTTTTTATATAGCAACAAAAACTGGAAGTCACAATTATTACATGTGAAAGTGAACAGCATAATCATCATCATCATCATAACAGTAATAATAAATCATAGATTAACATAATTGGAAAGGACTTATGGTGGTCATTTGGTCTATTATCCCTACTCAAAGCAGGGTCAAATTATACCAGGCTTAAAGCCGGTCTAGCAAAATTTCTACCATGTTCAGAGGTGGATATTTCACAGCCTCTCAGAACAGCTCATTCCAGTGTTTGACACACTGTTGAAAAAAATTCCCTAATACCTAAAAAAAATTTCCCATGCTCCTTGTGTTTGCTGTCTCTCATCCAAACACCATGTACCTTCAAAAAAAAGTGCAGCTGCATATTTTTTATAGCCTCCCATCAGGTAGCTGAAGACAACAAACAGATGTCTCCTAAACTTCTCCAAATGAAAATACACAATTCCCTCAGCCTGCAGTACATCATGTACTCCAGCCATATTCATCTTTGGCGGTACTTCACTGAACTTTTTTCAGCATGCCAATGTTGGAATGATCTAGTATTAAGAAACTTTGAACTGGAATGCACAATCAGACAAAATGAATGGCCTTTCAAATAGAACTTTCTCTTAAAAGAAATATATTTTAGTGATATCAATGTTAAGTTAGACACTCAAGAAAAAAAAAACCGGCTACACTTAGGAAATAATTGAGCATACCCTGAAACATAATAATCACAGTAATTCCTGGTATAGTGACAGCTGAACTGAATTCAAATTTTCAATATAATTCAGCAGTAAACATACCTTATAAGCACTACCTACATATATATGTGTCAGACTATGTGTTCTTTATACATACACACATATAACAAACATTATGCACATTCAGTTTCACTTATATACCTTAAATATATAAAGGATTTAGTCATTTTGGAAGGAGACTTTACGTGCAACCTGGCTGTAATCCAAAAAAAGAAGTACAGTTTTATAATATCTGTATTTATTTAAGATTATTCGAGTTTGAAGACTATCTAGACAACAAAATACAAACCTAAAAATGCCTAACAGCTGCAAAAATTCAGAACTACACCAAGGAATAAAGCTATCATTCATAAACATTTGCTGTCTCTGTTAAGTTGTACATATTTGACACAATCACTAAACTTGCTGGGACAGCACCTAACTTGCAAAAGTCTGCAAAACAATTGCAAGACCTGCACATGAAAGAAGGATCAGTAACCCAAAATTCTACTCTTATATAGGAACTTTTCTTTGCAACAAAAAGAAACACAAAGTAGATGGTTCAGGCTTAAACTTTCTTTGGGCTAACACAATTTTTTTTTCTCAAGTAGTACAGACCAAATTTTAAAATGAAAGAAGCCCTTTTCTCAAACTTGAAGGATGTTTCATAATACTTTACAATAGACTTTGCTAGACTACATGAGAGAAAGAAATACTTTACTCCAAGTAACATCAATGACCAACAAAATCAATCTGTACATGGAGAAAAAAACCTAACATACAGAAGCAGACTGATTCCTGGAAAAAAATAGTCTGTTTCTGGATTCTACATAAAGACAGAAAAGGATTCAAAACCACTGGTTTTTTCTTTTCACCAGGATACATTGTGGAATGATTACATCAACCAGCAAGTAATGTCAATTAGACAAAACAAAAATTCAGAGAACCCATTTTAGCAAGCAAAAGATGTTCCTAATTGCAAAATGGTTGGAGATTAAAGTATTTTCTTCCCTTTGCAACTAAAATAAAATATGTCTCTGCAATCCAGTCTGCCAATGAATACAAGCACGGACTATAACCTCTTTCATGCTGCCCACTTTCTGTCCTCCAGCCCCAAGTTCTCTGTTATCTTTAGAAGTTTCAAGTGGAAATGGATACGGGAGTTCTCCCAGACCTCTTCTCAACATTTAGCTTATATTGCTTTGGGACATGGAAGCTTGTTAAACTTAAACCAAGAACTTCAAGGCCTTAACCATAAACACCTCTTACACAGAAATTATGTCAAAGTAACAAATCCTGAGGGTGTTAAATGGTGGTAGTCTCCAAAACGCAGTATCTGATATTTTATCTAGAACAATGACCTTCTAGCAACCTACTTGCCTCAGCAATAACTCAGAAATCAACTTAAATAGAAAGATAATACACATAAAACCCGTTTAGATTTATTAAGCTACTACCTGAGCAACATATTACTCAAATGTTTATCGTGTCCACATACCTCAAAAGGAAACTGGTTTAATTAAAATTATTTCAAATAAATTATGCTGGTTTCACAAAGCTCTGACTGAGACCCAAACAACAGAAACAGTATTTGAATCCTCACAGAAAAAAAAAAAGAAACCAAATTAACTAAGTTGCAGCTCAGTCAGATTAGGGAGTCTAACATGCTTGATTATAGACTTGCTTTATGGATAATAATCTAATGTAAATTTCAACTTGAATCCCAAAAGAGCAGAAACCAGGTTTCTAGTGATAGTACTGAATCTCTTGCATACAGGTGTCTGGTTATTTTTAAATACATAGGTACAAAATATAATGTGATCCAGATACAGATCCTCTTTAAAAGCACTTCAAAACATTTCTTTAAAAGCCACTTCAATGGCTGTAAGGATATATGCAGTTATGATTATTCTTTCGTTCTAAGTATTTTAGAGACCTTGTTTTATAGTGAATGCAATCAAACAACAGACTCCTTGCTTTGATGAAAGCCACCTATATGTTGTAACTGTAACACGCTATTTCTTCTAATTACTTCAAGTACTGTAACAATACTGCTTCAAGGTGCAATGATGCTATCAGTTTGATGCCCACTCCTACTCACGGCAGCAGAAGTATTAGAAATAAAACAATGACATGTAAAAACCTACTGGCATTCTTCATCTACGGTATTCATCTCCAGTTAATTCAGTTGTCCTTTAAAAAGAGGCTCACTGCAGCACAGAATACCGCATCTCTTGGAGCCCTTCAAGAATGTGACTGCTAGGCCTTTGACATGGAACGAAGTGTCAGTACTCCAAACTTTTAACCCCTCTCTCTTCTCAGTGTTTTCTGCTCGAGGATCTCAATCCTCTCATTTTTCAGCCTTGTTTGTAGGAGGTGTTGGTAAGAGTGACAGTAACTTCCACACGCCTTCTCATCCCACCCTTCCCAAATCCCTTCCTATTAATGATCACCATTATTAGAAATTCTACTCTACAACCAAACAAACACAAAAACACTTGTAGGGTTTTCTTCCCTTTCACTCTGCGTTTATGTGTCTGTGACTGATAGATTGGGCAGGAAACTTTTGCCAATTTGCTGATACAGGAGGTACAGGTAGGCAGCCAAAGGCATCACGCACCAGAGTCCACATCCCGGTGAAGGGACGAGTTATTGAAACAAGTGTGTTTGACCAAACCAGATGATATATCATTACATCTTATTCCTTTACAAATCCAAAGCTGTCCCATATGCATTTTCAGCTGCCTTTATACAGCTACAGCTGCTCTCTAATCAGTCCTTTCTGTATTGCCTTAACTCAGCTACTGAAGGCCCCCTTACTGGCCCTCCATTTCATGAACTTTTCCAGTGCAGTAGCTTGACTTGGACAAGTGGTTAAATATTTTTCCCCTTACCACACAAATGCAAATATATTGCTTGTATTGGTCCTGCAAAACCTCTAAATACTTTGCAAGCTGAGCCTTTAGTCCAGCAGTACTGTAATTATGCTGGCAGCTAAATTCCCTTCCATTTTTTTCCTGGTTTTGTTCCTTCCTTCTCTTTTATACATCATAACCCTCTTCCTCCCTAAAAAAGACAAAATTTTTAAAAAGGAGGAAAAAAATAAACCACCTTTTCTTCTTTCTACTTTACTCTATATCCCTGCTCTATTCTGTACTTTGTAAAAGTTCCCATTTTAAGTTCCTTTTCCTTTGTTTATTCGGGGCATTCTCCATTTCCTATTTCCTCCTTCCTTTCCTAGCAACTGGACTCCTCAAAGGACCTTGTTCTGCCCCTTTTAGAGGTTTGGGGTTTTTTTTTTTCGTTTTGGTAGAAGACAAAAGAGCCAGCTCTCCCTAGTATTTCATTTCTCTATCACTCAAAAGCAGGCAAGTTGCTTTCGGCACTGATAATCTTCAGTGTCTTCTTGTTTAACGGCTCTCAAGTCAGTAATTTTAAATAATCCATTGAAAGTAGAAATTATTGATCAGTCTATTTATGTGAAAACTGAACTTTAAAAGACAGGATTATCTGCAACCAGGCAACACTCAAAGAATGACTTCCAATGGGGAAACAAGTTAAAATTTTATATAAAACCTAAAACACACAAGACAATATATCTAGAAAAAGGCTCTAGAAAAGTAATTTTCATGTAATCATTAATTATAGTGTCACCACAAAGAAAATTTGCCAATTTTTTCTTAGATCTGCATTGCAAATTACTTCATTTTGCCTGTGATGAAGTTTAGATTACTGATTTCATTAGTTCCAGCACTATTAGTGAGATAAAAATTACATAAGGGTTTTTTTTTCATCTTCTGTTTTTTGTGTGGAAGAAACACACCACGGCAGATGTCAAATGATGTGTTGCTGTTATCAAGTGTGGATATGCATCTGTTCCAAATAAATGGTCTAGTTATCATAGTAGTCTTAACAGTTAACACGATGTTCTTAACTCAACTAGAATTTTCAGGTTACAAGGACAAAAATTAAAAGACAGACAAATTAACCAACTGACACTCCCACATAGCCTGTGTAATCCACAGCTGACCTGCCATTTCTTTCATTACTTGTACACACAATTTAACACTTTAAGTATGGCTGTAATCATATAATGAGATTTGCTAAAGCCAGACTTTGTGTGAACTAGTCCAACAGTAGCATTTTGATGATCTACTTGCTGAGAGTATTTTTCAAATGTTTTGAAACTAGCAGAAACAGGAGCATTAGCAATAACACATTTGAAGTGTTCTATCACGTTCTGAAAGCATATGAAATTCTAATCATTACCTAGAACTGACTCCAATATCCCATAAAACAGAGGCATGTCATAATATAAAATATGGAGTGACTAACGTTATGTATGTAATGATACCCTATCAAAGATTCCCTCTCAAAAAACAAAAGAATTGTATAATATTTTACAGTAAACATTGCATTTACAGCAGTGTACTTATGGGTATGTCATTGTTTCAGTAACAAACAGTTACATAATGTAGCAATTCACCTAGTGAATAAGTACTGTGATCCAATATTTTTAATTGACTTAAAAAGGGCCTCATCCATTACACAGAAAAAACTTCAAAATAAAAGTAGGAACAATCAGGAAAGGAGAGATTATAAATTATAATTGCAAAACCAATCCTGTACAGGATCTGTGTCAGTAGAGGAAAGTGTCACAAATAAAAGGCTTATTAAGCTGTTACTTTTTTCCATCACATGGCCTAAAAGATTGAAAGGACTACAATCTGAATTATGTATTTCCGCTTATTCCCCTGTCAAGAAACTATAAAGGCATTGGTGGAAAAGAAAAAGTAAGGAATGTATGTACACACATGTAAGATACAGCATTTCTGGGGAAATTTTAGAGAAAATTTTAGTTTCAACTATAAAATCTTTAATGCTCACATACAGCCAGAGTGTCTGGCCCTCAGCCATGGTGAATCAAAAGTGAGCAAAACATTTGCACATAGCAGAAATGCCTGCTTCAAACACCTACCAGCATCTATCTTTTCCTAGATCAATTGTCTATACAATAAAAGAACATTTCCAAAGTCTTATCACAGAGGACCTCTCCACTCTCAACACAGCAGCCTCACTGAAATTGGACATTACACAGTACTTTCCAACAGTTACTACTACTGTAATAATTAAACATGTACAGTAACAGTTAAAGTTTAAAAGACACATACAAGGACTTGCACCCATCTCTCTTTCCATCCAGAACCATTCATCTCCCCACACTTTCACAGAACATTCAGTGCACTTTCGTAACTCTCTACAGTCAAAGAAGCAAGGACACTTTAACTTCAAGAATCACTAAATACTCTGAGCTAGGAAGGACCCACAGGGATCACTGAATCCAAGTCTTAAGTGAATGGCCTGTGTGGGGATTGAACTCACAGCTCAACAATATTAGCATCATGCTCTAACTAACTGGACTAATTTCAGGGTTTCTTGCACCTTCTTAATTACCTGTCATCTGTATTTTATTTCCCTCATTTGTAATACATTTTGACTTCCTACTATTATCCTTGTATTCAGACTAAACATCAGTTCTCACCTACTACCAAAAGACCTGCCAGTTTCTGTTTTCCTTCCAGATAAAATATCAATACTTCTCCTTCCTCACACTTCAAAAGAAATTCTAATCAAAATACCACACCCTTACCCACTGAGGCAAACAGAACTGAGTCTTTTCATAACCTATTTTTCACAAGTAATTTATTTTTTCCATTAACAAATCAAAATTAATTTCTTCTTCAAAATGAGCAACAGTTTTCCTCCAACTGAGAATCAATTTTCCAACCCCACAGCTAATTTTAATATACCTTAGCCCAGCTTGCAAATATAATCATATTTTATGTGCTGTTAAGTGCTTTCTCGTTATCTTATTTTCTTCCCACTTTCTCTCCAGAAGCACTCAAAACTTGACTGGGGAGTTTTCTCTAGTAAATCTGAGGACAACAGATCCAGAAAGACAAAAGACTGTTTCAGCAATGTAAACTGAAAGACAAAATACTTGGCCAGATTTGGGTCATGAAGTTTGATTCCAAGTAGGTCAGACATTGACTACGTCAAGATCAGAAAGCAATCTTAAAACCTACTTGATTCAGAGCAGAACAGCTAATGGCTGTTTTATTAATGGGACCAGAGGAAGAAATGTAAGAAAGTAATAAAGCCTCACCAGGAGAGATGTGGCTGAACATGACAGAAAATTTCTGAAAAAGAAGAGTAAAGAAATAGTAAGAAGGTAATGAACAGAGAGGCATCTGGAGGGATGATGAGACAAAGCCGTTTACATTCTTGCTCACTCCTTACATTAAGCCCATTTTATTTCCAGAATCCTATTGAGTTCCTGCTTCACTCTGTAAATTCACCTCATGCTCTACTACTCTGAAAAAGGAATGTAGAAGTATTTTTGCTGCTGTGATAAAAGAGGAAAACTCCTTTTCTTACAACACTACAAACAGAACCATTTAGAAACAGTAAGGTTAAAACCCTATATATACTATATATTTATATATATTTTTATATGTATATACATATATTATATTATATCATATCCCAGTCTTATGGAACATCTTATTTGTAAGTTCAGAATAGTTATCTTGTGTCTGGTGCAGCATCATTCACACTAGAAAGTTCAAATTAACAATTTAAACAAACTTTTTTTCTACCACCTGCTGATACGTTTACCAAATGAGTCCACAAGCCCATTTAACCTTGTTGCTGTATCTTGTATGTTTTTGCCAGAAAGGCTTTAATACTTTCTTCCCTCAGTGTCTCTTTTCTCTCCTGTGTCATCAGTGACAATGATTTCCCATCATATTTCCCTGACAGCAAGAGTGTGTCCAGCAGTTTTGTTTGCTTAGTTTCTTCTTCTAAAGGCTCAGTGAGTAACTGCAAATTATGTCTAGATGAGAAACAACAGGTAAGGATTCTAGAATCACTGCAATGTATTATAAAGAACTAACCACTAAATGAGAAATAAGATGTTCTTCTTAACCAGAAATAAGCAAAATATTGTTTCAACCAATAACACCATAGTGATAATTCATGCATGTTTACTGCCTCTGAACATATACCTCTGTCTAACAGGTGAAGTAAATAAGATGCTATTTTGCTTAACAATGGGATTTCTAAAAATTTCCTTTTTCCCCTTAGTATATCATAATCAAGAAAGCAGCCTAATAATTTTGGCCATTATAATAAGAAAAGAGTCAGGAACATGAAATTTAAAAACCAATATAAACCAAAAAGAAGTGGAACTGGAAGGCAAGTGTTCTAACATTACATATACACTTAGCTCCTCAAGCACAAGAGCAAACATTAGTAAGAAATAGAAGAATTTTAGGTACAAATAGTATCACCAGTGCAAGCTGTTATTAAAAAAAAATTTGAGGTCATTAAATGATGCAAAAATATGGCATACCAATCCATGATACATTTATGTTCCTCAAGGGAAGAAACATGCATTCCACAATTAACTTTATTAGTATGCAATGAGATCAGAGAGAAACTGTTAAGAACAGCAAATATTAAAACTTGACTTGTGAACTTGTACTCAGGAATCCAGCTTGATGAAAGAACTAAATGCACTGGCACACATTTGTAACTAGTTCATTCCAGCAAAACAGAATACATTAGTCTCAACAGGTTGAAGTTTAATGACCTAACAAAAACAAAAGACCATAACATCTAAAAGTTTCAGCTGTTTTACCAGTCCATGAATCTTAAAGACTCAAAGAGAAAATTAAAAGAAAACAAATAAAACAAAAACAAAACAAAACAAAAAAACCCCAACCAAACAAAAATCCAAACTCCCAAATATTAATACATGTGTTATATGCATATAATGTACAATTAAGTACTCAGCAATCTAATGGCCAGACAAATTTATCTATTCAAATTTAAAATATCTTAAGTTATGACTGAAATGAAAGGGAACATTAAATATAAACCACTCATGTTGCACGTTTATTTTTTAAACTGTTGTTCCACGTGTTTAATCACTGAAGCAGCCAAAAGGTTCTTTGCACTAATGTTTTTAATTAAACAAGATACACTATGGTACATTTTTATGTAAGAAGAGATGGAACTTAATGGGTTCAATCTAGACTTTGAATTTTAATTAATTACATAATGCCAAAAAGCACATTTGCTGTGGTTTTCAATTATAGCAATTTTAACTCACTGCTGGCGTACTACATTTCTAAAACTGAAATGTAACAAAAGCATAGGAAACTGTTGAAAAAAACTACAGTTGGCATTATTAAATACAATTCTTATAAAGAAACAATATGTAATCAAATAAATTTATCAAAAAATATTATATTTTTCAAATTGCACAGCTCATTAAAGAATGAAAGGTCTGTAAATTATATGAGCTGTACAGCTGTTTCTGGTCACGTATCCATCAAAGATTTAAACCAATCATAGATCATCATTGTATGGTTAATTTTTACGTAAACTGGGGGAAGAATATATTCCCAGTTTGGTTGTTAGAAAGTCTCTGGCCACCTTCTGTCAGCTTTTATTTAGAAATCTGCCAATATTCAGGCCTTAGTTAAATTGAAAATTCTGAGTTTAGGTTCTATTCCACTGCCCTAACACAGAAAAACCACTGGCAATCGGGAACAAGTTCTCAGCAGAGGCCACCAACACAGCTGGAGGCTGTAGCACAGACCCTGGGAGGACAGACTGGGAAGCAGGGTCTACTCCACCCGGAGGAGACTGGGGGAGCCTAACAGCAGCCCCCAGAACCAACATGGAAGTTATTCAGAAGATGGAGTCAAGTCCTCCATCCACAGAAGAGACAACAGGAGCAAGTAGAAACACAAAATGTTCAGAGAGGATATAAAGAGAAAATTTGACACTCAGACGATGGCCCAGTGGTCAATGGGCTGTTGTCATCCTTGGAGTTTTTTATGACCTGCCTGGATACAGCTTTCATACCTGTTATGACCTTCTTACTGACCCTACTTTATACAGAACTTTGAAACAGAAACCAGCTGAGGTCCCCTCTTCATTAAATTATTCAGTGGTTCTATACATACAATATCTCTCTTTAATCAAAAGTTACATTATTTTACTAAATTTAGGCTTTAGCAGAATTGTAACTATAACTTCCAAAAGGTTTTCTTTAAAATAAATAGTAATTTAAAGAAATCCTTTTCATCTATATTAGCTGCCTATCAATTGAAGATCAGGGATGATATGCTCTTGTTTTCATTCTGCATGTCTCCTGAGCATGAAAGAGGACCATCACTTTTCCAGGCTTCACAGATATTTAACCTATTAACTGCATGATAAAGGGCACTCAAGACAACTTCCCCTTTAGGCATTCTCAGTGTGAAACACTTCAGGTACATTACATCAACTCAAAATAATACTGAGTTTCTTATCCAAGACACACTACAGGTGCTGGAGAGGGAGCAAGGTAGTTTGACACATTAACACAAAGCACCATGTGCCCTACATGCCCTTCAAAATACTGTTTTGAACAGTATTTACAGAAATGGTTTCAAAACATCTAAATATAAAGCTGCTCAAAGGCCTTTCATAGAATTTGGTTGAGCAGTCCACAAGGCTACTGCAAGGATAAGAAACTAGACAGTCGATGCCTTCAAGCATATTATGTCATGCAGCCAACGTCCTGTAGTATCAGTCATGACAAACTTCAAATATTCTTCTAGAAAGTCTGACAAAAAAATACAAGTTCATCACCCTGCACAGTAATAAAAATTGTACAATCACATCACTGTATAACAATTTAAACTGCAAAAAGAGACATCATGTATTATCAACCTACCCAAAAAATTTTTACCTCAAGTTCAAGAGTTCAAAAATATTATGCGTCGAAACTCATTGAATCACCATAAAAATTAACAAATTCTATAATCTTTTTCAAAAAACAAAGTAAAAACATTTTCACATTCCGAAGTTAATTTAAAATTCAGCTTTGTGGGTTCACTGGCAGAATTATTGATAAGTGTCATGGATTAGGAATGGTATTCCCAATTTAGTACTGCCACTAAAAAGAAACCCTAGCTGCTCCCTCCATGTCCACATTCCAGTAAAAGAGACAATAGGCAAAGATTACAGGTTGACATAGGAACAATTTACTGGAAACAGCAATGAGATAAGAAAATGGACAGTAACAGTATTAATAACAAAACTGTACAAAAGAGGGTGATTTACACACAAAACGCTCCTCAAAGGCCCCAGGTTCCCTCTGCCCCCCACACTTCTTCTTGACCTGAAGCCACATCCTTTTTTCCAGAAGTGAGAGCACCCTACTTCCAACAGCTCAGACAAATGCTATGGTGTACAATAACAACCTAGACACTTGTCTCCAAGGCTCCATTCCCACAAAGCTACTGCAGAAAAAATTAACTGAAACAATAAGTTAGCAATCTCAGCAAGTAGCAGAGCTCTTTGGAAAGAGACCTCGAAAAAGCCTAAGAAAATTATGGCTTGGCTTAAAGGAGCTGCAGTCCAAAGATATCATTCTAAACACTATTAATACATGTGAACCTGCTCGGGTAGCAAAGGCCATGTGAAACTTTCAGTGTCCTGCATGATGTGGCTTCCAGCCACTGAAATATGAACAAGTTTCACACATACTGCAAACATAGCTTCAGATTCATTTGGTTCTGAGAGATTACTGGGTTAATCTCATTAAACCTCAGCCTAATAAATCCCCTGGTTTATTTATTCTCCACTTTGATGCACATCTGTTTCATCACTCTGCTTATAAGGCTGCCAATGCGTAACAATGAAAAGTCAAGATTCCAGTTAATTTTTACATCCAATTTGCACGGCACTTGTATGTTTTACTAAGGTTTGCATTCTTGTTATCACAAACTTAAGTCTAACATGCTTCTCCCCAGCTTCTGTAAGCATGCTTATGAAATATTCACTGAAATTCAGTACAAATTCATCATCCTTTCAATGTCCAAAACATGTTTTTAGTGTGCTAGACTCCAATTTTAGGGAAGACAGGACACATGGGAATAGAATGTCCTAATGTCAGCCAAATACCTTGAAATCACCTTTAACTGAAGAAAGCAAGTTAGGAGAAAAGCAACCAGAAGTACATTTTCACATGTTTCCTGATAGAGCATAGTTACAGAGGTTTATGAAGACCCAGGTATACGGCAATTAAAAGATAACCATGCACCTATTTACACAGTTGTTACAGTAGTTCCAAAGTCTGTCTTTTGGGAGCCAGCTGTTGGATTGACACATGCTTTACTGCCCACAGCTGAGGATCTGGGTCTTGTGCAATCCAGTGCCCTCCAATTCCACTGGGAACCCAACACTTCTTTTGTAGCTCAGTCCATCTTTGGGGTTATCCAGGATGTGATTACACAACATTTTCTCTGACATTGCAAGTCAGCTTAAGAAGTTATCCTGTCCATTCCCTTTCCCTTGTGCCACTTGTTCTGAATGAGACAAAAAATTAATTTTAACTTAGGTCACTTGTTTACACAGTTTACAGCACAGTCCTACAAAAAGCTGCTGTGTTTACACAACCAAGGAACCAGCAAATTCCAGTGTTTTTGAGAGGCTGAGGAAAGAAAAGTCTTGAGAACAAGGACACTTTAAGAAAACAGTTAATACACATCATGAAACTCCATCTTATTCTTAGATCTCTGCAACTGCATGGCTTATAATTCCCTCTCCATGGTTTATAAACCCCTCTTTCATTAGGAATTGATGTTTGTTTTCCGATTGTCTTTGTCCTCAAATGCTCTTGCATTAGTCTCCCAGTCAAATTTTACCTAACACATAACTCAGACACCACCTGCAGCCATATTTCCATAGCTGAATCCAAGCAAGTAATCCCATAATTTCATGTTGAAATTAAAAGGCCTCCCAATCTAAATGAACTTGAATAACTGAGGCCTCTAAAAACTGTTTGATAAATACAGGTACCAAATGTACTATATATTTATGTATCAAGACTGGATATTTAGGAGGCATAGGGCTTCTTACTTTAGAAATATCTGACAGAACTGATGAACATTTTGGTCATAGCTATGAAATCGTAGTAGTCAAACAAGATTAATGGATACCAGAGATGGCAAATACTCATTTAAAGCATACTAGACCTGTACACTAACATTATTCCTCTAAGATATTATCCACAAACCAAAAAAACCCCTCAAAATTATTGCATTGTTTCTGGCAAAGAGGATGAAAAAGACTGTCCAAAAAAAGGACAAAAAAACTGATTTAAACTGATTTGATAGTTATTCTCACTAAATAAAACAAACAAAAAAAAATCCTTGAGACCAATCAAGTCACATAAAGAAGCATTTTTAGATATTTAATTATACATACAAATAACTTTAATCCCAACACTTTGAACACATATAATAAATCTATTTACTTAAAACATCTGTAAAAGACTTTCCTAAGTCCTGAAATCTACTGCAGCGGCTCAAGCACATAAGCAAAATGATAAAGGTAATACCACCTAAATCAGCTCCACTGATCTGTCCATAAAAGCCTTACACCACGAACAACACATAGATAAGAACTGCCATAAATATCAGAAAAAGTCCCAAGTGGGACTGCATGCAGATCACGAAATACCACACTGTACATATCTATGCAAGCATATAAGCACTTTCAAAGTCCTAGCCTAAAAACAACTTTGGTGATAACCGGCTTACATGGGACTTGAGCAGGATCAAAACTCAGAGATAGCCAGCAAAAAAACCAGAAGACAGATAACATCCGATGTCAACAAACACAAAATAATAAACCCCTGAAAGAATAACTTGCAGTTATTCCCACGTGACATTAAATTTTAAGCCAAATGTAAGCGGATAAACAAAACAACCACTTACAGGATGTGCAGCTCAACAGAATCTCTGCTTAATACAGGCACAGACAAGACAAGAAAGCAAGTGTTCTGATGAAAAGAGGAAAGGTGTTGAAAACATTCTCAATTCACCTGGAATATTGTCTTTCCTGACATCGCAAAAACCACAAAAAACTAAAATCAGTTCACAGATTTGTATGAGCTATGAACAAATTCTAAAGACTAAGAAAAAAGAAAACACACACACACATATACCCCCGCCTTCTCCCACCCCTGCAAAAAAAACCACCACCCAAAACCAGAAGAAAACCAAGAAGACAGAAAATCAAAGCACCAAGAGCTAACGCCTCCCTTCCTAATAAAAGGAAAAGTGCAACCATGATTAAAAAGCAATCTACTAACATCAAAAGGAACCGTGTAATACTATTGTGGAGTCATTGTCAAAGACAGATGCAGAGACAACTCACCTCATAAAAGGACAGTGTTTCTATTGATTTTAAATCAATAGTTGCCTGCACCAGATTGGACTCTTTTTTCCCCTGCAAATCAGATTTAAAGATTCAGCTTTGACCGTGTGAAACAGTAACCACATCACCAAAATTAGATGGACAATTGCCTTCTAGGCAAGCCATTCTACCTAACACATGGGGGTCATCAGTGTCCATGTGAACCAGACCTCTCTGCATCCAGTACTGCATAACCCACAGAGCTTGACATTTGACCCTTTTGCTTTGAGCATCTTACAGGGTGCAGCTGACAGTGACAACCTACCTTACACTTGTACCTTGTAGCCATCACTGTACTGAGATGCATACAACCCATTTAAGTGAGACACAGTCTACTCTCTAGATGAACACAGTATGCAGCAGAAAGCATCTATTTGTATGTGGCAAATAAAACTGGATTACAGTTCCTTCAGCAGAACTACTTTAAAGAAGCTTCTTTGTATATCCACGTTTTTGTACTGCTTTTGTACTGTACAGATCTATCTAACAGAATAGTTTTGAAAATCTCATATTCAGAAATTCAAGAAAATTCCTCATTCACCTTTTGATAAAGAAATTGCATCTGAAACAAGTTAAAGAAGTACGAACGTAAGCATGAGCTCAAATGTTGACTCAGATCATGCTAGTATTACTCATATTAGTCATCTTACTGGGCTCATGCTGAGAACCCCATGGGACATATGAATACATAAAGAACCCACCAAAATCAGTGCACAGCCAGGGTCACTGGCTCAGAAACAGCAGCTCTATTAAGTCAAATGAAAAAATATAAATATGTACTGCTTAATGACAGTGATAACATTTGCATGTAAGCCTAAGTAAAAAGTAGCAGGTGTGTTGCAACAAAAATACTAGTCTGTAACAGAACAGGAGCACTAGGATAGGATAATTTTGGTTGAAAGGCACCTCAGGAGGTCATCTAGTTAAGTTCCAGTTACTTTGCTAAAAAAAAAAAGCCATCAGATTTTGGTTGCCTTCTTCCAGTTGTTTTTTTAGAGCACCATTCTTTAGAATAAATACTTGTTTTATTATTGCATGGTCAATTCTGTTAACTGCTTTTTAACTGCAAGTTTTGTAACTTTTTATACTCTTCTATTCATAATGAACACCATTTAATTACTGTCTCTATTTAATACTACTACATTTCTGAATTTTATTTATTTCCCTTTTAAGGCTCTTTAAGATGAGATCTCAGGTTATTTCTTGCAACTGCAAACATCATCACTTAGCTTTTTATGTACATAATGTCACACTGCAAAAAATGCCCCAGAGCTAAGATAAAAAGAGACCAATGGCAAAGCAACAGCCCCATTCAGCAATTGCTTTTCACCTAACTTCAGAAAGATTATGCCACTGCTAGTACAACATGGCAGTAACATTAACTTTAGTACTATGCTTTGGTCATACCCAACATTACCTCCACATAGTTTAGAAATGGTTATTCTACAGAGATTTTAACTTTTTCTTAGCCTAATCATCACTGTGAACGGCTACACGTAAAAAGCAGGAGGAACTTCCTTTCGTTTTCCATTCTGCAGTTCCAGCCAGTCTGATTCAACAAACAAGGATGCTGGACCATTTTCTGCATTCCATGTACTTCTTGCTCATTTCAACTTCCCCTCCCAGCAGCAAATACTACTTCCCCATGTTGCTATTGTTGGCGCTTACAAAAATGAAAATCTGTAAATAGCTCAAATTTAGGTTTCTCTGGAAAGTACACCACTGCTTAAACTCCGTTTTATTTCATACAATAATACTGAAATTGTTTAATTCAAAATTCTAGATTTACACCATGTTAGTCACTCTGGATGCATTCTCATCAAGCAGAATACAGTAGTGGCTTCTGTATTCTTACTGAATCCTCAAATTACTGCCACAAACTCTAAAAAGGAAAGAAAAATGTGCATGCCCAAAGAACATCACTACCATGTTAGCCCCACAGGAGACTGAGATACAGGGAAGGGAAAAAAGTTAATCCACATAACTGATCCAAAACACCTTTAAGTTTGCACAGAATCTCTCCACAGTCTTCTGCCCATACTGATTTTCCATAAAATAGAAACTTAAGAAATACTTCTCTCTCTCCTAAATGACACATACATTACATTTTAATAGCAACAGAACGAATGAAGAAGTAGACAATAAATTGGTAAGCTTTACTGAGCTAAGATGTCAGAAACACTGATCATGAAGCAAATAATCTCAAGTGCAAAATCACACTAAAAACTGTAAATAGTCATTACAATCTTCCCAATTAAGTTTCCTTCTGACCAGCAACCAAAAGGAATACAGTCAACAACTCCTAGCCCAAAACAATTTATGAATAACCAAAAGAAGATGTTATTTTCTCACCTGTCACTGACTGCAGAAGTGAGAAATTTGAAGACAATACCACAATCAGGTTCTAACTGGACTTCAGTCACAAAAGAAACCAAACAAAAAAACCCAAAAAAATCCCCAACCAACAACAATCTGAGGAAGTTTTATCTGAAATTCTTTTCTAGGGAAAAAAAAAGAAAAGAAAAGAAAAGATAAAGAAAAAATTATCTTGAGAAAATTAATCATATCCATTAATTCACAACCCACACCTATCGGAACATTTCCCCACACAGAAGCAAATTCAACAGAGACATATAGAGAAAAAACCACAAATGTGGCTTTTCGTGACTGCTTGCCCTCTTTCTCAGAAGAGATTTTTTTTTTTAAAACTGCCCAAATAAGTGTTCGCGAGGAAGTTCTCCCGCGACACACAGCACCTCCACCGAAGAGGCGCGGCAGCCACACTTCCAGCTTCCCCGCCGCCCAGGTCGGCCCCGGCCCGCCCCCC
>JAHLSL010013598.1:3950926-3999112 GCA_025920805.1 Petroica traversi | reverse complement strand
CAGAACCACAGAGTACTCTGAGTGGGAGCGGGCAAGGGGCACGCGTGGATCGTGGAGTCGAGCTCTTGGCCCTACACGGTGCCGTCCCAAAGTCACGTCTGTGCTGGAGAGCATGACCGAAACACGTCTGGGACTGTCAGGCTCCGTCGGCACTAGAGAGGGCTCCAGGGCTTTGCCAGGGCGAGGACGGAACGGCTGCCGAGCGGGCGAGCGCCGCTCTTTGCCCTCGGGGCGGGCAGCGAGGGCTCCTCGCCGCTCACGCGTGTCCGTCTGCAGGAGCCCGCTGAGCGGAAAGCTGGACCGCAGTGAGGCGAAGGGCAGCCAGTGTGAGGCACAGATCTGGCCTTGTTCGGCCGTGGTAAACAAGCGGTGTGTCTTTGCTGTGGTCTGGCTGCACAGTAGTGAGTGTGTTAGCTGGGCCAAAGGAAAAATGCGCGGTTGTTTTTTAAGCAAAGCGTGTGTGTGTTAGTTCTGTGCCACCTCCTGGGATTTATTGCACAGTTCTGACTTCTGAAATGCACTCTTCTCTGCCACTTCCTGTGTGATGAGTTTGTTCCTTGTTTTCTTGTCCCTGCCAAGTAAACATGCCTCACCTGAAAGCTCAGAAAGAGGGTTGTGTGTTAGACAAAGGAAAAACACAAGTTGGGACAGGGAAGAACTAATAAGTCATGTTAAAATTTGATAGATGATGAGTCTCAAGCTGCTAACAGGCTCATGCTCATGACATTCCATGGTTTCAAAGCAGGCTGTTACGTGTCAGCTAGCAATTTGGTACTGTCAATTATGAGTACAAAAATGTAATTATTTAAGGACAACCTTAATTTCTCTTGTCACTGTCATTTGTATGATATGATACATGTTTTTTTCTCCGTACAGAAGAAAAGAGTATGTCCATATACTATAACATCATCTCACAGGAAACAAAATCTAGGCCATTTCAGAACCAGAAATTATATCAGTGGGTACATTGCTTTGTTTTTCTTGAATATGTGGTGTAAAGAATACCTGGTGATTTTGAAATAAAGTCAGTTTCAGCATGTTCTCCTCTAATATCTAGTCCTTCATCTCAAATAAAGTTTTTTCAGTATTACATCCTTTAATAATTTGCTCTTCGTGTTTAATGTCTCTTCTCAGTTTGCAGAGTGGAAAACTCTCACAAACATGCTGCAGTGACTCTGAAAACTTCTTCCAATTAGAGAAAGGAAAGAAACTCCAACATAAAAATATTCTGATGCTTCCCAAACATAATTGCCTAATATGCCACTGATATCCAGACCACTCAAAAGATAAGGAGAGTAGTGTACATTGGTTGTGCTCACTGTGTATCTTAGGACTCTGGTCATCAAGATTTTTGTGGGCAGTACCTTGCAAATGCAAAGAATTCAACTGAATTAGATGACAATCCTTATATTGTTAAGTTTCAGTAGTTTGTCAGGGTCAGGTGTAGTTGGACCTTCAAAATTTCTCAGCCTCTGGAGTGATAAACCATGCCATTACTTGCTCAGATTTTGAAAGTCCAATCTGTGTTAGGACTCCAAACTTTACAGCTTATGTAATGATACCTCAAATTTTTGTTTGCCTTCTATTATAATTAAACCTGTTTTAGTATAACTAGGAAGAAACAGGATTGTCCTATGAAATATCCTTTTCACTAGTCTGTTCATTTCACTACCACAGTTCATTACTTTCATCAGAGTTCTTTAACAAATCAATTAAAATGCATCTGCACTCAAAACACCTCAGTTGTGCATCTAACTACCATTTAAGCACCCCCCCCCCTTTCTTTTTTCTTTGCTAAATGATCATACAGTGTCCATACATTTGTATGTTAATATGCTTAGATATAAGTGTTAACCTGTGGTGGGGAGTTGAAGTAACATTTATCTCCGTACTCTTCACACATTTCATTTTGCATGTTGACTCTGTGAATACCATCATGTGTAGGGTGTCGTAACATAGGCATAACCACAGAATCCAAAAACATGGATGATAAACAACAAAATTAGTAAACACATCCCCAAGTAATGGACAAAAATGCCACTAATTACACACAAAACATTGTTTCTACAAGTGGTGTAGCATCTTCAAATTTAGTTGGCTTTTCAAAGCAAGTTACAAACTTGCCATCTTGTGTGGAAGGCTGAGTTTTACTTACGTGGTTACTTCCGTGTTCCAAATTCTGAGATTAATGCGCTGGTCAGGAAATAGGTTTTGTTTCATTTTCATGTTCAAAAAGCTGGAAATTACAAAAACAGTTCTGTGGTAGTTCCTTCAAAAATTATCATATCGTACTTTGATTTATCATTTGCAGCTGAAATTAAAACCAAAGCATATTCTCTCTTCAGAAGTAGGGAATTATCTGCAAAACCTTTGCAAGTTACAGCCCTAAGGAAGTTACTTATTTTAGTCAAATCTGTGAAGTCAGACTGCATGTATTTGACTTTTCTTTCTACTTTTGTAGTAGGATGTAAATTTCTTATGGATTCATAAGTAAATATGTGATAATGTTTTTTTCTCCTTTTCTTTGTGTAGTAGGCCCTGCTTTGGAGAAGAATATATTTTAGTAAAAAGCCGAGCTTTTCCTTTAACTATAGGGCACAAAGAACACTTTCAAAGGAAATGTCTGAATTTTTTGTAGTAATTTTCTGAAACCTGCTTCCTGAGGTCATGATTACCTTCTTCCCGGAGGAGAATGGAAGAAAAAGCACCTGTAAATACAGGTTTGTGCATGAACTCAGCTCACAAAAGGACACACTTCTAATTCATCCCCTTTGGGAAAATATAACTTAGAAAAAAGCCATCGCTTGGCGTTGAGGGCCACAACAGCAAGTGCAAGATTGTCCCCTTTCAGACATCCATTTGATACCTGTTCCTCTGAGACACAGTAGAAAGTACCTAAAAATACCTTTTGTAATGCATTTCTACAAAAATGGTTTTTGGAGCATATACTAAGAATGCAAAAGGCAGACTCCAGACACTAAATTTTGCCCTCATTGCTGCTCCTGGTGGAAAACGTATTTCTTTGTCATTGCCTTTTCCAACAGCCCACTGTGTCCTTGATCAGGTACAAAATGTGCCTCACACAACAGTCCCATAGGGAAAAAAAAATTAAAACCCAAACAAACTTGGAAAAAGCCCTACAAGAACAAGCATTAATTAAATTACTGAGAAAGTAAAAAGCACTCAGGGACTACAGTGTCTAATGAAGAAGAGTAACTTCTATAAACCAGAGGAATGGAATCAGGTAATGCTCTCTTTGTGTCCAGAACTGCCATGTTTCCTTTCCCAGCAGTTCCAGGAGCTGGATATGCTCTCATTTTCCAACAGTTCCCTGGGATTCCCTCCAAACAATACAAGACAGAGAAGCCTGCTTTGTGGCCCACAGTGATCAGGAGTAGTGTCCTGCCTGACAGGTTCTTGGTTTGTATGAGGAATGGGTGTGCCAGAAATCCAGTGGCATTAAATCTTGAATTAAAAAGGATTGCATAGCAGTATTGCTGTATTTCTTAGCGGTATCGGTAGCACATGCACAAGTCAACCACATGTAGTGCATGAGATTTTCATCTGTACCTTTCAAATTGAATTGTTCCAATTTTGTGGGTTTCTGGTAATTAAGAAAATTTTCTTACAATTTTCTGTAAATAAAGATTAAATTATTTGCTCATTTACCATTTAATGAAGCTGATTGCCTCATGTGCCAAGTAAGGCCTGCACTGCTCTCCACAGTGCTTGTGGTTCTATTAAATGTTGCAATTCTTTGAACACTCTCATCCGTGTGGTTCAGCACAGGTTGGTGTGGATCTGATATGGAAATGGAGTAAATTCATTTCTTGCCAAGTTAGTTGAGTCACAACAGAGCAGCAGCATGGGATTTCCTTTTAAGGAGCATGTTCCTTTCTCTTATTATAGGATAAAACACAGCGTGCAGCCAACAGTTATGTAGCTGGAAAAAGCAGGCAGGCAACTAAGTGCAAGCAATTGGTTTAACTGTAGAACTTCAAAATAAATGTTTGAAATGTAGTCCACTGATGGGAAATGGTTTGGCATAAATAGTGTTACAGGGAAATTTACTGTCACTCTGTGCTTTTTTTGCTTAGTAAACATTTAGGTATAATAGTACCCCACAGTGAGGAAAAGGGTCAGTAAGTCTGAATTTCTACTCAAAATCTGCTAACAGAATTAAATAAAACAAAATTAATAAAACTGCAGGCTGAGGCTGAAGGAGACATTGAAGACTCAGTTTGCACTGTTTGTCAGTAGCTCTGTGTCAAAAGTCCTAGTGATTGCAATACGAATGCTTCAGGACTCCATCTGTATGCCAGGTCTCCATCAAGTTACAGTTTGTTTCCTAATCAACTTTTCCTTGCATAGGTTTTGTTTTGCTCTGTTTTCCCTTTCATCTTTAGAGCAGGATATCTTCTTTGCTTAACTGGTATCTAAATACAATAATATGTGAATTTGTCTTGGGCTTTCATGGCCAGGTTTAGTGGGGGAGGTACTGGCTTCTGTCAGAATATACTGGAAGCTTTCTCCATGTCTGGTAAAGCCAGTGTCAGACATTTCAAGGAGGACAGGCTGCTGGCCAAGGCTGGGCCTATCAGGTAACGCCTTTCGATAACATATTTAAGAAGTGAAAAATGTTATTTGGCAGATGTAACTGCAGCCAGAGAAGAGCAGAGTGAGAATATGTAAAAGAAACAGCTCTGCAGACACCAAGGTCAGTGAAGAAGGAGAGGAAGGAGGTGCTCCAGACACTGCAGCTGGGATTTCCCTGCAGCCCAGGGTGCAGGCAGCTGTGCTTCTGGAGACCGCATGGATGCAGAGATCCACCCGCAGGTTGTGGAGGAGACCCACACCGAGCAGGTGGGTGCCCAAAAGAGGCTGTGACCCTGTGGAAGGCTTGTGCTGGAGCAGGTCCTGCCTGCACCCTGCATGCCCAGAGAGAGAGGAGCCCACGCTGGAGCAGGTTTCCTGGTAGGACTTGTGACCTGTGAGATCTCGTGCTGGAACAGGCTGTGCCCGATGGATTGTACCCATGGAAGAATGGCACACAATGCAGTAGTTTGTGGAGAACTGTCGTTGCATGTGAGATGAGCTTTCACTGGAGAATTTAATAGAGAACTGTTCTGTGTGGGACGCATCCCACAGTGGAGCACGGGAAAGACTTCTCTCCCTGAGCACTGGGAATAAAAGCGTGTGATGAGCTGACTGTAACCCCCATTCCCCTTCTGCATGCACTGCTGCAGGAGGAAGAGAGCTAGGAAGGAGGAGAGGTGGGGGAAAGTATTTTCAACATTTGTTTTACTTCTCATTATCCTGATCTGATTTTCTTTGAAATTAATTCAACTAATTTAATAAATTCAACAATATTTTCTCTCCCATGTCCAGTTGTGAAGGAAAGTGTTAGAGTAGTTTTGGTGGATACATGGTATCCAGCCAGGATCAACCCTCCACTGAATTCAAAAGGTTTTCTGTTCTACTCTTATAGAAATTGTATTCATATTCATAATAAAGACAAATTGAAGTGCCTTCCCAGGTCTACCTACCACTAGTAAAATAACCTTTGACAACGAATTTGTCTTTGAAAATCCCATGGGAACAAGGAAAAACTCTCAAAACAGATTTTGGAGGGACTAGCCATTTTTTCTTTTGAAAAACTGAAGCAAAATCGCCTCAGCCTTTCTTAGTCAAATGTGGGAAACAGCCTGCTTCCCTCATATACACAAACTAGTATTTCTCTACCATTCCTGGACTTTCCAGATTTTTAAAGGGACTCAGAAATTGACCAGAAGTATTTTAATACATAATTTTAGATTTCCTGTTGATGTGAATACCTTCTCCAGGACTTCATTGTGTTCAGTGTTCAGGACTGTGTAATGACCTGGCATCAATTTGTGGAAAGTAACATTGTTCTTTGAAAAATGTTTTCACATGTGTACATATATTAGAACTTTTTCTTACATTTCAAGGCTGTGGAGATGTAGATGAGAACATCTGTTATGGATTTTTAAAGTTAATATTTCTAGAAGTTAATTATCTCCTGATTAATATGTGATTTTAAATGCAATGAGTGGCAACTTTATCCATATTCTTTTACCATTATTATGGAAAGTTAACCTTCCTGAGCTTGTTTGGCAGCTGTCTGTAAAAGACAGGAAGCCTCAAAAATTAATGTTTATGTAAATTCATTTCCATCAGTAGTGTTTCATCCTGTTGGGTTTGGGGGGATTTTTTGTATTATGTAAAATGTTGTGTAATTTAATCTGCTTTAGTGTGTGGTACAGCTAGAAACTAAAAGGACAAAAGACAACACAATGGAGTAACAAAAATCCTATTAAGGTTAACTGTTGGAGTTTTTGAATTTCCTCACTTGACACTTCAATATTTATGATATTTTTAATTCCTTTTTTTTCTTTTTTTGTTTTATTTTGAAACACATTTAAGATACGATTACTAAGCTCCTGGGATGCAATACAGAAATCAATGTCATGTAGCTGAACCAAGCATCTCTTGCACATTTTTCTGACTGCCTACTGTACTCACATCTACCACCAGAGACCTTAATGAAGGTTCTTGAGTTTAGCATGGAAAAAAGAAGGCTTCAGGAAGAAGGCTTCAGGGAGATTTTGTACCAGCCTTCCAGTTTCAGCAACCTTCCCGTAAAGCAGACTTACAGGAAAACTGGAGAGAGACTTTTTACATGGGCATATAGTGACAGGGCAAAATGGCATTAAACTTATAACTTCTCTAAGAGAAAGTAGGTTTAGATCACATATTAAAAAGAAATTCTTTACCTTGAGAATACTAAAGTGCTGGAACAGGTTTCCCGAAGACATTGCAGATTGTTCATCCCTGGAAGGGTTCAGGTCAAATTGGACGGGACTCTGAGCAGCATGATATAGTGAAGATGTTCCTACCCATGACAGGGGCATTAGAACTAGCTGACTTTTAATCTCTTCAAAGACAAACCATTCTATGATTCTGTAAGAACAAGAACCATTAATATACACAAAAAAATATACAAAAAAGAAACTTTTATTAACTGATTCTAGAAATCTCTGAACTGCTTACAGTAAACGCAAAGTGAAAATTTTGTTTGTTGTTAATTTTTCCACATGGTATTCTCATATTAATATTTTACAATTAAGCAAAGACACTGAATTTCACTTTTGTTTCTACTCAGTTTTACTTCTGGTTGATAGTAGACACGAACAGCAAGTTGTGTTTTAATTCACAGTCCTGGAAAAGGTTGAGCAGAGCTCAAAATCAGAAACCTATTCCAGTCTGAAATAAAATTAGAAAAATATGCAAACTGCTGATTCTTCAAATGTGCTAAGTAATTGTTGCTCAATTGAAAATAGATATGGGACCCTTTACTTTATCACTATTTCTGGAAAAGTTACTTCAGGAAATACCTAGGTGTCACTGTTGGTATCAAATGTACACACTGGCAAAACTGTAACATTAAAACATTTTATGTTAAAAATAAATTATTAGGTATGTTTAGCAGAGCTGTTTTGCTTTTGAATCTTCTGGCCAATTTCAGTTAAAACAGGAGCTAGGGTTTTCACAAAGAAGTAAATTCCTGGTCTGGATTCAAAAAGATACACTGCTATGGACCTCTGCACACCAGCTGAGAGGCACTTCTAAGAGAGAGGCCTGTCCCACACGCCACCACTTGGATAACACAGCTTTCATTAATTAATTGTAGGATCAGACTCTACATAATTTAACCACTGATTTTCACTACTGCTTTGTAGCTGCATTGCTACAAACAACATCAAACCCATGTCAAATCACTCTTTTTATCTCCTCCCTTATTTTTGAATTTCAGTCAGATCAGTTAAAGATCTTTCTTTGTAATTAAAACAATAAATTCAGTGATTTTAATTTCCTATATTTAAAAAAGCACCCAGCAACTATTAAATTTGAAAACATTGATTTCTTGTTCCACTCTTTTTAACGTAATGGAAATAAACCACATATTGGAGCTCTCGGGGAGAGCATTTCAGGATCTAGAAATAGCTTCCACAAACTCCTTTTCTTGGAGGAGGAAGATTTTTAGATAAGCAGTTCCAGTAAGTATTCCCTGACACTGAGGCACACATACAAAATAAAGCACAAAAACTCTCCCTAGGGCAAAGAATACATATCACTTGCCATTAAGCTTCCTCAAAGCTTAGTTTATAAAAGATACTGTCAAGGTAGTTGTACCTGAGGCAGAAAGAGGAGTTAACTTGATCCTCCCCGGGAATAGCTTCAGAGTGTGTCATTCCCAAGATACCTTTCATGTGAAGGGCCAAAGCAATTAGATGTGTTTATATAATTGATTCAAAGAGTACAACTAGTTCTCACCCACAGAAATGAAGGGAAGCTATTTGTCATGGTTTTTGCTCAATGCTGAGCAATGTTGAATCTGGCTTTCCCAGGACTCGAGAAGCTGCAAGGATAGCCTGGAGCCCTGGCACTGCCTTCAACACAGCTATACATGGGGAAGAAACCCAGTCTTCAGAGATGAGTCACAGGTGTCCAACCCTCCTGGTTTTGAATGTCTTCTATTCTATTTCCTCTGCTGCTACAGAACTGAGTCAGCCATAGATGGAAAGCAAGAGCTACCAGCAAACCAAGACAGATATTGTTGGTGAGCAGAAATTGTGACAACAGGAGCCAGTTTGTGCTTAAAAGATGCTGCAGCAGGCAACAGAAATAAATATTCTACTGATCTATGGAGAGGTTACCATTCAGTAAATGGCAGAGGAAGCAAATTTAAAAGATTGCAAAGGGAACGGCTTTTACTTGGAACTGCCACTGTTCTGCTTACCCCCAAAAGTGAAACTAACAAGCCACACACAGAGCTATTTGAGTTTAGTATTTGGCTAGCAGCTGCAGTAACACCAGAAGTGGATTGTCTTGAGAATGGTGGATGAGATACAACTACTGAACTCACCCTTAGCATCTGCGTTTCTTGATCTGCTTTATGAGCTAGTGCTGCAAAAATATGCTGGCAAGGGTTGAGATTTTTTTTTTATTCCCTATGAAATGCTAGTGGGCTAAAGAACAGCATTTAAAAATAGCTTTAAACATTTTAGATATAAACAGATAATTGAAACAGTAGCGCAGTTCCATTATTTTCTTCAATTGTGTGCTTCCATATATTTGTGACTTTTATTCCCCACACTGCTTCATTGAAAAGCAGGAAACTAAAAAAGTATCTAGTCCTCAGATCTCCTTCTCTTAAGCTAACCTTGACTTTGTGCTGGAGATAGTCTTTGCACTAGCAGTGGTAGACACCTTAGGTGACGAAGGGCCGTAAGGGTTTTAACCAGTGGAAAGATAATGACAGAAATCCCCATAGTATTGATAAGCAAAACCCAACATTAGGTTGGCTTCCTTAACAGAAGGTCCTAAAAGAAGAAAGTCTTTCAATTTCATAAGACTGAAGCTTTATATTAAGATTTTGTCTTGTACAATTCAGAGACTTTATGAGAAAGTGCTCATTGTCAATTTAGTAGTATAATATTCCACCAGTTTTAAAGCAACCTATACATGTTAGTGCCAGTCAGCAAGAAACTTTGATTTTGACTGTTAGACTTAGTTTTCTTCCTTGCTCCACTTTAAAATTCAGAGAATTCAGCCAGAAGACCATTACTTTTCAAGATGGCAAGGCTTCAAGGAGACCTCTGAGATGGAAAAGATAAGGACAATGCTTTGTTTGCACAACAGGAGCTACTAGGGCAATTTAGTTAGAAAAAATCCAATCTGTTTCTTCACTCCTCCATTTCAGAAACCCTGGATGAAAATTCTTGTAGTGAGGCAGATCAGTGTCCAGTGGACAAAAGTGAGGAAGCTGCCTGGCTGAGTGGCCAGCCTGGAGAGGATTCTGTGTAAGTACAGGAAATTATGTTGCAACTCAGAACCCCACTGCAGCATGGTGGGGACTGCTCTTCCAGCTTGTAGAATCCAGCAAAGACCGTGGATCTAACAGGAAGAGTGAGAAGAGACCAGCAGAGAAAGGGATTTACCACAACTGAAAGCCTTCTCAAGTAAAACTAGCAGAATTTAGAGGTAGACAAAATAAAGCAAACAAATTCTGTGAACAAGACAAAGAACCTAAACTTCACCAAAACAACCAAACAAACAAACAAACAAAATAATAAACCCCACCACGCTCAAACCAAAACCAACATAAAAAAAGAGCAAATATCAGTCAGGGAGATTCAGGCTTGTAGAGTAAAAAGAAGCTCATAGCCATCATAAAATGAGGCAAATGTTTGTACAGACCTGATGTTCTGTGAATCTTGATATTTTCTAGTCCAGCTCCCCGTGGGATACGAATGAGTCACTTCATTCTTCTCTACCACTGGCACAAAAGCACTTCTCCAAAACACAGACTTTGGAACAGAGGATAAAAAAGAATGAAAATACATGAAGCCAAGAATTACATTACATGCAATGCAAACAATGTACCTTTTTGTATTTCTATGCCTATGACTCGGCAATAACAATTCAAATAATTTATCGATTAGTAGCATTATTATTGTTTGGAGAAGACAGAAGGCAGAGGAAATCAATGAGAGACTACTGAAATCTGGAGAGGTGGGAAAAGCGAAATTTCAGAAAAGTTGTTTCATAGCAGCTCTTTCTTTGAAAGTGATTCAGTGAAGAAAATGCCATGAACATAAATATAATTAAGATTTCGCTCCATGTGTCAGTCAAGCAAGTGACAATTTTGGTAATTTCTTGTATTTTCCTTACAATGTCTCAATAGCTATTCAAAAATTTCTGACAAAAATTGCTCTTTTCTGTGCAAACTTGTGAGACTGAGGAGGGAAAAGAAGGGTAATTTGATTCTGCAATATCCTTCTCCTTGGCTTAGTTACACTCTCTTTTTGCTTCTTACTGTAAATTTCAAGTTTTAAAAAATGTGCTAACAATGCTTATTTAACTCTGCAAACTAAACCAGATGTTCATTCTTTATTTGTACTTAAAACTAAAATTAAGAAAACCTTTTTAGACAGCTGTCACATCCAGCCTCTCATGGTGTAGCTTTAGACTAGTCCCCTTCATCCTCTTGTTGAGCAAGAAACTGTTAAGAAGCCTGTGCCTCGTCTAATAGGCTGTTCTTTTAAGATGCTCTACATAGCAAGGAAAAAGCCAGATCTTTCAAAACAGCTCTCTTTGAATTCATACGTCATTGCTTGGAAAAGTCTAGAGCAAGATCTTGACACTTTTTCAAGGCAGAACTTGCTGCTGACGTTAACAGTGAAGGATGGAGAAACAGTATTTTTACCAACAACCTGACAAACTCATTTCCAAAAGAAACAGAAACACCATTTCCTAGTCTGGCTTCTTTAGCCTTGATTCACTGTGGATGTGTTCTTTGCAAATATATTGTGTAGATTACTTATGTCCCAAAAATCAAGTGAAAATAGTAGATAATAAATTTGTGGCATGAATTATTAAGTAGATTTTTACAATTAATGCTCAGAAACATTCTGCAGTGGAAATTCTTTCCCACAGACACATTCTGAATATTTAGATGTGTTCCTAAATACAAATACTTTTATGAATCTGTCAGAAAGCCTTACTGCTTCAAGCGCCCTCTGAATGCTGACACACAAACAAACCAGTTTGGCTAGGATTTTCTTCTCTTTTTTTTTTCCACTTTCATGATGTTAAAAAAAAAATAGAAGAAGAGTAAATAATCAAACCTCATACATATTTTGATCTATATGTATCTTGCAGATGCATTATATGGAATCAAAACTGTATTTCCAGACACACAAAAAAAATTGTCTGTCCTGATGTGCTGAGGGATGACCATACAGAACCATAGTCTTAACATACAGAATATACCCACATTCATCAAAAGTTGCAAAAATATGTCAGCATTTATGTAAAAAGTTGCTAAAGTTTTTTTCTTATCCTGGGAGACAGTTTAGGATCGAAAAAAAAATATGTAACTTCCAAGGATCAAGGTAGTGGCAGGTTAAAAACACAGTGAGAAGGAGTAAGGCATTTGTTCTTAACTGGTGTAACTTCTGAGGCATCCTGCAAATATAGGTGCTCTCCTGAGCCTGTTGCATTTTGTAAAATGGGATTTGTTATTGACATGTAGTGGTGATCACTGGAATCAAGCCCATAATCCATAGTTAAGCACCAGATACCTCACACGGATCACTCTCCACAAGGCCCTACAGATTTTCACCACAGGCTCCCTGCTAAAGGATTTACTGATGTTTGTTGTATGAACAGCACGGCGGAGGCCGCCAGGGAAGCATGGACAAACTGGTACTGGGAAGAGGGAATGACAATTTGGCAGACATACAGCATGAGGACAAATGTGCAAAGATACAGCCAACCTCTGTGTGCTCAGTTGTGCAGAGCAATTGCTACTTCATTTCCATGGGCACCCACTCTCAAGTAAAGAGTTCATTTTGGCCTTTGTTTTCTTGTGGCTTCCCCCTTGATCAATACCACTTTAAACCAGGTTTTCTCTGTGGGTCTCCTTGCTGCTCCATATACACACAGAGTATTTCTACACTCTCTAATACACAGGGAATACAGCTCTGGGCACTCTTCTTTGTGCACATACGTAAAACTACTGTTCCAGGAAAGAGACAAGCACTAACACCTGACATCTATTGCTACAGATTTACTACAAATCATCCTAATAGATCTGTCTTGTAACAATGTCACAGCTCAATTTATATCTAGTCCAAGTGCTATTAGGACATTGTGATGCTCTGACACAGTGCATGGCTGACTTCGTTACTCACACAATGCTGTCACCACACAGTTCAGCCCACACACTTTTTACCCTGCAGGACTTTCTGTCTTTTTACCTCTCTCACTAACAACAGGTTAAAGGTGTTTTTTCAGAGCTTGTCAGTGTTGCTCATAGATCAGGCACAAGGAAGATTATATACCCCATCATGACTGCTCTTTTAAGATATAGCTTACCAAGACCTAAGCAATAACTACAAAAGATGTTCCTTCCACATTTTTATTTTGATAAGAGTTGTCCTGACACAATTGTGTGTATCACTTGGGATCCCTCAGGACCTGTATTAAATAGAAGTTAACATACATCAGTAATTCAAAATATGGAGATGGCCATACAATATTAAAAAAAAAAGGTAATCAACTCATAGACAAAATTATGCATCCTGAAAACAGCTTTTTTTTTTCTTGTTTGTCTTTTTTTGCCTCTGGTTTCTGTCTCAAGAGTATGACTGAGAAACAGAGAAGTGAATGTCAGAATTTGCAAGCAGAGGATTATGCCTCTGTGGATTGAAACAAAATCCATATCAATCCCCATGGGAAAGAAGAAGAGAGAACGTATCTATGCTCTGGCAGTAACATAAATACCATTTTGAAAACATTACCCAAGACAGCCATGTACTTACTGTTTTGGCCGAGCTAACTTACCTACTGTGTGCTTCCCCAGACAGTTATTGCACTGGCTTCTAGCCATATGCCTTTGGTAAAGTGCATTGGCTTGGAATGAAACAATTTTGTTTCCAATATAATCTCTTTAACTCTAGAAGCTGTCCTACAGCAAGTTAGCATGAATTTTCTGACATAACCACAGAAGGTGCAGTCAAATAACAATTACAGCATCATAAAAGAAAGTTTGACAGGGTTTATTGTTGTGGTATTACAGACTGGTATTACAAAATTGGCAGGAGATGCAAGGTAAAGGCATATTTTGCAGATACTTTTCACATCACCACTGTGACTGTCACTCTTGCGGCACTGCACCTGCAGTGCTGCATCCAGCCCTGGGAACCCCAACATAAGACCTGGACCTCTTGGAGTAAGTCCAGAGGAAGCCCACAGGGGTGGAGCACCTCTCCTCCTTATAAGGACAGGCTGAGAGAGCTGGGTTTGTACAGCCTGGAGAGGACTCTGTGGAGACCTCACAGCACGTTTCAGTCAGTACCTAATGGAACCTCAAGGAAGGTTGGAAAGGAATTTTTTAAAAGGGCATGCAGTGTCAGAACAAAGGGTGATGGCTTTAAGATGAAAGCAGGTATGTTTGGATAAAATATTAGGAAGAAATTCCTTATTATGAGGGTGGTGAGCTGCTCTAGCAGCCTGCCCAGTGTAGTAGTGGATGCCAAATCGCTGGAATTGTTCAAGGCCAGACTGGACGGGTCTTTGAGCAGCCTGGTTGGGGATGATGGAACTAGATGATCTCTAAGGTCTCTTCCAACCCAAACTATTCTGATGCTATGATCAGAGCTGTTCACCCAAAGGGATTAACTAAATTACTGATGGATTATTCTAAGAGTATAGGGTTATTCAGGTACAGCTAATCACTTCAAACTTAAAGTTACCTGAGTATTACTCTGCTATGGATGGACTGAAATGAAAGATGTGTCTCCTAGTAACTATCATCTGTGGCTACCAACATTATGAATTTTTTTCATCAAAAATTAACTTCCTCTGTCCAGCTCTAAAATTAACTATCTTTCTGCTTGTGTGATTAGACCACCAAAACAGATGTTAGTTGCTGTTCTACTGATAAACAAACAGCTTTTATCTGCAGGATTTCCTTCTAGTAAGTACTTTTCCCAGAATATTAAGGCTAAATAATTTAAAGAAAGCTCTTACCTAAAACCTCCTCTGGAATTGTCGATACTTCTCCAAAGAGTGACTGTTTTGTGAGTGGAAAAACATTTTAGTTTCATATACCTTTATTTTCCTCTGTAAAGCACAAGTAAATTCAGAGTTTCAACAAGCATTGGGCTGTAGAGCTTTGCAATTTGCAGCAGGGCTAAGGGTTACCAGTCCAGCTTTAACACTGGGTTTAAGTACAATTGTGTATCATAATCACTGTGAAGAATCCGCTGCCTGGGCAACTTATTGCCTTCTCTATTCCTTGTACAATTGGAACATTTGGAAAAACTCTCACATCTTCATAGTTACATTTAAAAATAAGAAATCTTTTCATTTTTTGTGACAAGACTTACACATTGTTATTTAAGCAAATTTTGGAAATTGAGCTGTGGCACATATTTGAATCTTTAATTAATGTAAGCTTTATATTTTTATTCTAGTGGCTCTTAATTTTAGTTTGTACATTGCACCTTTTGTATCAGCAGCTCCTGTAATTTGGGTAATTTTAATTCATAAAGATTCTAGTTTTTTCATTACATAGTGACAGAGGGGAGCAAGGCTTCACTCTTACACCTCCTCCTTCTCTGGCAACTCCCAAAGTTGGTTTTTTGATTATCAGTTCAAGATAGGCATTTATATTATGAGAGATAACATAACATGAGAGGCTCAGGAAAGACTTCCAGGCTATTTTTTTTCCTAGTTGTCTGTTTTGCTTTAAATGGAAATATAAACTTATTTAGGAAAAAAACCGAACTTTATTTTTCCAAATCATGTCTGACAGTTTGCAAAGAACAAAGTACAGTAAAAAAAAATTACTCACACAGCCAGCAAAAGTTATCAAAACACTAAGCAAATACCAAACCTTTGTCAAAGTCCTTTTTGGGTCCAATACACATTCTTCATACTACAGAGGTAATGCCCACTTTACAGTGGCATCAGATAAAGTTTGTAAAACCATTTTAACACAGTCACAAGTGTCTGCTCTCTCTATATAGCAGCTTTTGACACAGTTTTATTTTCCTCCAGACACAAGAAATATAGTCTGAAGTCAAATATAAATTTCTTCCCTTGTGTCAGGAGTTCAGCATTAGCTTCAACAGGACTGCCTGGACTCTACCAAAACCCTTTCATGGGTAAATATTTATAACCTAATAGAAACATTTTGCATCTGTCAATCCAAGCATACAGCCCATACAGCATCATTGGCACTTTAAAAAGGGAGCAGATGCACAAAATATGATGGTGGAACTGGATATATTTTTCTCCCTCAAAGCCTACAGCTCTTTTCTCTACTTCCCACAACTAATGGTAAACCATGTGTATAGTATGCCAAACAAACCTAAAAGGAATATATGTGATAAGTCAAAAGCTGTCATGGTCGTTTCTCCTCCCATGCCCATCTCTGCAAAAGAGGCTAAATTAAGTCAGTATAGGCTGTGACCTCTTCTGCAGCATTGTAACATTAGGAAAAATAAAATACAGATATTTTATTCTTCCTGTGAAACTGCAACCCTGCGATGAGCTCAGCTGGTAAAAATGTGGTGTTAATAATGCCAAGGTCATGGGTTTCATCCCTGTACAGGCCATTCACTTAAGAGCTGGACTCAATGATCCTTCTGGGTCCCTTCCAACACACACTATTTTGTGATTCTGTGAATCTAGGAAATGCAAACAGGAGTGGAGCATCTGACAAATTCTACACACATACAATGTATAAACAAAGAATTGTTGTAATACCTTTAATTTTCATGCCAATATTATCTCTGCAATTACCTCAAGAATCTAATATTTCCATTGTGAACATTTGTTTTCCAATGCAAAGCTTGTTTTGGTCAATTTTGTTTTTCCTCTCTAACTAAACCCTTCAGAAAAAGCGACGAGTGAAATCAGTAAATACATAAACCCAGAGCACTCACCTCATTAAGGCTTGAGAGCACACTGACATGAGGCACTTGTGTCCCATTCAGTGGAATACAGTGCAAAGAGTCCCAAGTCAGCAGAGGCTCCAGAGAGCCACTCCAAGCAGCACAGAATACTGGCATTGCATTTATAAATAGCACAGATCTAAATTGTCTAAAGTCAACTTTATTGTTTACATGCAGTGAGCTTGGGCACTGGAATCAACACTGGTCTCCCTGTGCCAGAATAAGTACAGAGACAGGTAGGTTTTATTAGATGTTTGCAGCATTTTCTGTCTTTCATGAAGTCCGTAGATGTTTTTTATCTTATAGTTTTACTGAGGTTGCAAAATCCAATACCAACACACGTCATCAAGACTTTCTCCCCGCCCATGTGCTCTTCCTCAGGGGTCTTTGTTTCAATTTTAAACATGATCTGGAAGAAGCTTCTGAGGTGTCGCAGAAACTCAATTCTGAATGAGAGAAAATAACACAGTTTAAGAAACAAAACAGAAAGTTCAACAGTTTTATGTACAGATTCCAGCAATATGAATGAAACCCGAAAATATTGCTTAGTACCAACAGAGAAACAAGGCAACAAGCTCCAAACACTGTTCTTGCTTGTGTTGTAGAAGTGCCTAGTGACTCCTACTGAAACCTCTGCAGTCTCTGTATAAGCAGAGAGAGGAATGGCTGGTAATACAGCATGACAAAATGGTGAGAGAAGAAGAAAGGAAGGAGAGAAATGTAGGGAGGCAAGGCCATTTATTCCTGATCCTAAACAAACACTGACTGGAGAGTGTGTAACATGAAAAACTATAAAAAAAAAGGAAAAAACAAAAAACATCCAAGGAGACATTTTTACTGATTTCTCCAAAAGAGGGAACAAGCAATTATACCAAAAGACTACAAAAGAAAATTTGTAATTGCTCCTGACAGAGCAAGGATTCTTCTCAGCATGGCAACACACAAGTCCGCAGTCTTAAAATAAGATTTAATCTCCTCCTGCAATCGGTATGTGATTTACTTAGTTTAAAGAAAAGGAATGTGGACATCCAGTTCACACGTTATCTTTTCTGCTCTACATGCTGAAAGCATAATTGCAAGCTAATCACACATACATCATTACAATAAATCAAGATGGGAAAATCACAAAATGGGAAGAAGGAGACCAAAAGCCCAAGCCTGTCTGCACTGTGACATCATGAGGCCTCTGAAAGCCTCTTGGCAGCTCCTATTCACAGAAATTGTGAAGAAGTGCAAGGAAAATTGCAGGAACAAAATTGCTTTATACTTAAGCTGGGCACGCTGCTGCTCCTGCACTCAGATATATGCATGAGAGAGGAGGAAAATGGCAGCAGCCAGAAAAAGAGACGCTGCTTTACCTGTACTGGTGTGTGTTTGGGATGATCTGACTTATCTCTGGGGCAATCTGCTGAATACCTCTGCAGGGTTCATGAGGGAACATTGCTCCCATAGCTGTGTATACCTTCTCTTGCACCTTTCTGGACTGATAACTTGCCTCAGCACAGAAACCAGCTCTCTCATCTCTCAAATGGATTAACAGTTGAAAGGAAGAACTGAAAAGCACCTTTTCATCCATGCCTCCCCATCTGTAGCCAGTGGGGAGGGGGGGGCTGGACAGCTGACCACCAGGGACGGCAGCTTGTCCTGAAAGTTTCCTTTTTGCCAAAGTCAACTTCAGCTAGGGATGTTTTTCCCCTTGCCGCGAGCCGGGCTTCCCTGGGATGGTGGCCACTGTCCCAAAAGCTGGAGAGCTGCTGAGAGAGAGAGTGTTCCTTTGCCCGGAGCCCAAATCAGACACAACACCCCATGGTCTGCTCTGCTTGGGTTCAGGGGCGAAAGACCCCGGATAAGTAGAGGCATCAGGTTTTTATTCTGAGGGTTACAACTTATCTTGGAATGGCATGGGGGAGGAACAGGGAAGGGTCAGAGGGTCAGGGCCTAATCGGGAAGGAGTAAGGAAGGAGAGAGGGAGACACAAGATACCATTGTTAACTGAAAGATGGGGGGGCGGGAGCTCGATCCCCCCCTTCCAAGGCCAAACCCAACTCTACCCCAGGGGGGCCTCATTCTCTAGGTTTCCACAAATTCCTCAGGGGGTACAAAACTCTCTGGTCTTGAACCACTACTACACCCAACTGCAAGGCTTCTCATTGCAGCTATAATAGGAAAACGGGCATATGTTGGCACAAATGCTTCAGTAAAGCTGACAGGCAACAAGCTCTGTATCAGCCTTCTCCTTAGCTGGGTCCTCTCGCAGGGCTCTGGCAGTGTGACAAGAAAGCAGCCAAGGCCATAACAGCAGGAGTGGCATGCTAAACTGCAAGGAGGACAGAAAATAAACTATGAAAATGCCAGCCGCTGTGGAGCCAGAGACTCAGGGAAAAGTCCTAAAAGGTGATCAGAAAACTCTGTAACATGTTGGTGGGAGCAGTTCAGTCCCCACCTGTCTTTGCACACTAGGCTACCCTGCATCTCTGCCTCTTCTCCCTTTTGAATAAAGGCAGAGTGAGAAAAAGATCAGCCCCCATGTACGTGGGAAAGGCTCACTGGAGTGCGAGCAAAGGGGAGGCTGCCTGAGGATCAGGAGAGAATGTAGATGCAGCAAAAGGCCAGCTTTGTCTTGTAGCAGTAGAAGCACAAGTGGTACGAGCCCTGAAAATAGGAGAGAAAGAGGCAGGAAGGTGGGGTACGTGACAGAAAACAGGTTTGTAACCTGCTTAACCTCAGGTAACTCCGAGGTTCTGGGTTGTGGGTGGGCACCTCAAATAATAGTGCAGGCTGCACCAACAGGCAAAGGCTGGAGGACTAAGGGAGGGGGTAAAAGGTACAAAGAAGTTTTATTTTGCTGAAAATTTACACTGTGTGTTCAGGCAAGAACAAGGCAGCAGCTGAACAGAGCTGCTCCTTAGGTGTGGGGACAGCTACAAGAGCCACACTGGAGGTCTTACAGCCAAAAACAACAAAAGCAAAAAGCCTGTTCATCTAAGTGCTGTCTTTTCCCCAAAGCCTGCTAAGAATTACTAAAAAGTACACAACTTCATATATTGGACAAAGCAACTAGCTAACAGACGAGGGTGAGATAAAACCTAAGCAGCACCAGTGCATTCTTGGTTCAGTTGCCCTGGGGCCTACACGAGCTTTGCCTGGCAGATCCAGCACTGCTCTCCTGAGTCCTGCCAGACTGAGGAGCTGGGGGTGGGCACTCAGTCAGGGGAAAACTGAAAGTGTCAGCTTGGCTGGGCAGAAGCACACTGACCCCATCTCTCGTAGCCCCTAAGCCCTTGCAAAGCCAAGGACTGGGGCACTCAGGCTTTCCTGTTGCTGTCCTTCATGCACCCCTGGCTCATTCTGATCCACCTGCTTGCAGGCAGGTCTGTGCTGCCAGACTGACCTCTGTGAGTTTGTGGCATGGCCAGCAGCCTGCATTTGATTTTAAGCTCAGCTTGACAGAAAGGCACTCGCTTCTGTGAAATATGGCTGCTAAGAAAGGAGTAATGCAGGCAGATGCTGGCCATGCAGACTGGCAGCCCCACTGCCACTCAGGACAGCCCTGCTCATGGTGCTGCCTGTCCTTCCACTCCCCATAGTTAGCTGAGGCAATGGATGTCTCCTGCGAAAATATGAAGATCTTCAAGAAATTTCCTCATTCTAATGGACAAATTCCAAAGCATTTTGTCCCCATGTGATGCTCTCAGTAGCCAGCTGAACTGTCTCATTCAGGCAGTATTATGCTGGACAGGGAAGCCAATCTAGCATAACATAGCTTTTAATAACTTCAGATTCTGTAGGGTGGAAGTGTTAAATGCAGAGATGTCACAGCTCTGAGAAAAAAGAAGGGATGAGGACACGGAACATGGCAATACTGCAATTTACTTCATAAGCTTATATATCCAATGAGTGGCTTGGGTGCCAAATTTACCAGTCCTTTATAAGCAGCCCTAGCTGAGAGCATGGGGGTGCTGCATAAAAAGCTGTATTCTATCTGAACAGATCCTCCCAGGACTGAGGAGTCACAGATTCTCACATAATCATAGATTTTATGATGTGCTGCCTCAGTATGTGTACTCCTGACCTTTATTCCTGATGCATACACCTAGCTTGGAAGAAGTGACAACGCAACAACTTGAACTCAGCCTGCTTACAAAATAAACTTGCTTCATTTTCACAGAACAAAAAAGAGGGTAAAAAATTTTTAAAATACTCACAATGACAAGTGATTGAATTGTCTCATATGCTTAACTGTGCACTTCAAACACTAATCTCTACTCTTTGAAACCTTCCACATGAATACTTACTTTACAGGGGATTACTTCCCCTCTGTGCAATGGGACACTTTCCTGTTTTCCCCTCAAAATCTGATGAAAGTTGTTTCCAAGGTATCAGGAGCTGAGAAGAGCAGTTAGGTAATTTTTAGCTCTCATGTGATGGCACCACCATTCTTCAGTTATCACAGTACTGTACCTTTCACGTATACAGCACCGGTACCATGATAACCGAAAAAGGACAGTTCATACTCTTATTATTTGATGCCATTGTCAGATAAACAAACCTCCCTTCATTTGACTAAAGAACAACTGCTCAGTCTCTAGAAATAACTGTGATCTAGTAAAACACTTGAAAGTGTGATAAATTTAACTTTTGATAATGGATGCTGTTTCCCTAACCAGTTTCTCCTAGAACTCAATGTGGCCATCATTGTGAAAGGTAATAAGAAGTTTTTATAAATACATAGAAAACTAATGAAGGCCAAGGAAAATCTCTATGCTTTACTGGATGCAGACAGGAACATAGTCATCAAGGATGAGGAAAAGGCTGAGGTACTTAATATCTTCTTTGCCTCAGTCTTTAATAGTAAGACCATTATCCTCATGACAACCAGCTCCCTGAGCTGGGGTACAGGGAAAAGAATCAACCCCCTGTAACCCAGGAGGATCCAGTTAGTGACTGGCTGTACAACTTAGACTCTCAGAAGTCTATGGGGTTGGACAGGATTCATCCAAAGGTACTGAGGAAGCTGTACAGAAGAGCTCACCAAGCTGCTCGCCAATATGTAGCACCAGTCTTGGCTTCCTGAGCAGGTCCCAGAAGACTGGAAGTTGGCCAGTGTGATGCTCATAGCAGCAGGGTCAGAAGGAGGACCCAGGGAACTACAGTAACAGACCATTGCTTGGATGGGTACCCTCTTTACTGGGTAAAAAGCCATCTGAATGGCTCGGCCATTCTTCATCAATGACCTGGATGGGGGGATGGAGCCCTCTCAGTCAGTTTCCAGGTGACACCAAGCTGGGTGAGAGTGCTGTTCTGCTGGAGGGCAGGAAGGCTCTGCAGAGGGATCTGCACAGGCTGGATCCGTGGGCCAAGGCCAGTGGTGTGAGGTTCAACAAGGCCAGGGCTGGGTCCTGCCCTTGGGTCATAACAGCCCCAGGCAGTGCCACAGGCTGGGGCAGAGGGGCTGCAAAGCTGCCCTCAGGAAAAGGACCTGGGGGTGCTGGTGACAGTGACTGAACATGAGCCAGGGTGTGCCCAGGTGGCCAAGAATGCCAATGGCATCCTGGCCTGTACCAGCAACAGACCAGCAGGACCAGGGCAGGGGGGGATTGTCCCTCTCTACTGAGCACTTCTGAGACCACACCTCAAATCCTGTGGTCAGTTTTGAGCCCTTCACTGCAAGAAGGAGGTGCTGGAGCAAGACCAGAGAAGGACAATGCAGCTGGGGAAGGCTCTGGAGCACCAGCCCTATGAGGTGCAGCTGAGGGAGCTGGGGGTGTTTAGCCTGGAGAAAAGGAGATTCAGGGTCTTATCACTCTCTACAACTCCCTGAAAGGAGGGTGTAGCCAGGTGGGGTTTGGCCTCTTCTCCCAGGGAACAAATGATAGGATTAGAGGAACTGGCCTCGAATTGCATCAGCAAAGGTTCAGGTTGAACATCAGGAGGAGATTTTTCACTGCAAGCCTTGTTAAGAATTGAAATGAGCTGCCAGTGGTGGAGGTGCAGTCATTATCTGTGGGAGTGTTAAAGAAACAACCAGCTCTAGCCCTGTGATCTTGTTGACAAATAATGTTCAGCCAAAAGTTGGACTTGATGATCTTGGATGCATTTTCTAACCTTGATGATTCTGTGATTCTGTAACCTGTGTTTACAACTAGCAAGATAAACAATTCATTTTATTTTCTATCTTCTGAACAACTGCCAGCTACAGACAAAGCTTTAGTAAAAACTCAGACTGAAGGACCAGATAGGATTCTGCTGCCTGATAAAACCTCGAAATAGCACACAGCTCCATGAATTGAAGTCTTAAGCAGTTTCGTAGAAAAAATCACAGCTTTAGAGTTTGGTTAGCCATTTGAGATACGACATTTAATGACACAGCTACAGAGAGATCACCAGGGAAAACATAGTAGTGTACACTAGGCAACAAAAAGCCAATTGATGTGCACATACATTCCAGGTCAAGAACCATCAATAAACCTTGTCTCTGCAATTCTCAGAAACAGGAATAATATAGAACAGTAAGGGACTCATCTAACATGTAGAAACAAACCAGGCAACTTACACCACTTGTCTCATTTGAAGTCAGGTACAAGTTGTTCTATTTGTTACCATAGGAAAAGTCTTCCATATATAAAAATAGCTGTGCAATAAAACCAGTGAATTAAAGCAAGACTCTGTAATTGAACTGAACAAAACAACTTACGTGTATGGAGACAGAGGTCCCAACAGGACTTTGGAAACATCCCGCTGTCCAAGGGTCATAAGGAGCAGAGCAAGGCTCTGATTTGTTGAATCTACACAGCCTCCCTGCAAACCAAAATGTTTTAATAATTAATCTCTGTACAAACCAGAAATTGGGATAGGAGGAGAGTAAAAAAGGCAAAAGATACACTTACAAGGCTGAAAAACCACTCCCAATTTTTATGGGCCAAGAAGATAAAAATCTAGATTTTTAACAATGACAAATTAATTTCACATGACAGGCTGGGAAAGGAACAGAACTAAAACAAAACCCAGTAAGAAGGTCACATTAAACATCCTTCCTAATCTGTTTTAACATCCCAGAATGTAAACTCTGAAGAATTTCTTTGCAGTAAATTGAAAAGAGGTATTAGTTCTAGTTCACATGCATCTGAAGATACCATGAATTCCAGCTCTTTATGATAATGATAGTTACATTTGGACAAATAGTTCAGTGTTAGCAGGTGCAAAACAGCAAGTTAAATGATATTTAGCACTTATCCACAAAAATGCTTGCTGCCAGCTTTTGTAGGTTTACACTTGTAAAACATTTCACCTCCATAATTAAAATGGAAGGGGTTTTTTATTGCTAAATGAAAGAGCCATACATAAAATTAAGTAGCACTACACATACTCTTGTACATATTTGAGTGCAGTAAGCTATATCTGCAAGGTAAATTGTTTTGTATGTGGAAGGTGTTTACTATGATGCATACATTAATTAGAACAGGAAGGCTTGAGTTAGAAATAAGAATTGTTTACAAAGCTGGAATATAAATTTAAAGGGATTCTTTCAGTCAAGACTGCTGTAGAGAGAATTTACCAACTACTGCTATGCAAAACCACTGAAATAGAAAAAATATCTCACATTATTTTGGACTGTCCTTATATTCATACCAATCCACAGCCACATGAAATCTATGAACAGTTTTGTACTGTATCAGGCCTAATGCTAAGTCCCCTGAATAGGTTCTCTGGAGAGACTGAAGCTAAAGCCTTATATTTTTAAAACTGAATTCTTTAATGAGGTAAACTGACAGCTACCTTTGTCAATAAGGAAGATAACCCACCACAATTTCAAGACATAACACTATCCAAAAAGGCAAGGGACAAAATAAATTTTGGACTGCACAGATTAAGAAAATCCACCAATGTGACAACCTCAGCACATTTACTTAGTGAGAGGCAGAAAGGGAGAACCTTTCCAAGAGGGGATAATGAGGATTTAATTTTCAAGATGGCCTTGCTTCTGTGTGACAAGCCTCAGCTCCATTTTTCTGAAAAAAAAGTCTCTGTATTTCATGCAATGAATTACATCACAGAAAAGAAGAAGTTTTATTACATTCACCACCATGACCCAACCCCTAAAATATGCTCTTACAGCAGTACTTGCCCTTTTAACTGTGTGAACTTGACATACCAAAATGAAGTTCACATACTCAACCTAATGCCTTCTGTGGGACTCACAAAAATTGTGCTTTGTCTTGAGAGAACATGGTACTCGCAGAATTTGCTGGTGCATTCTAGAGCCACAGATCGCACCAGTTATATTTGCCAATGAGAAACATACAAGAAGCAGATCATTTGGTAAGGAGTATTCCTGACACTGGATTTCTGTATTTATAGTTCACTTCATAATTCAAAATGTTCCTTATTACTTGGATGGAAACTGCACATTTTCTGAGCTTGGTTTTTTTTGTTTCTCTACAGCTAAAAACAATAAAAAGTATCTACTTTTATAACCAAATTTATACAGAAGCTTCAATCAGCATGTTCTAAGAAATACATCAAAACACAATGCATCCATCATGTCCTAACTGCTAACATAAGCTCTCTTGCTGCAGTGAGTCAGTCATCTCCAGTACTGCTCTGCAGTAGCAATTTGTTATGCCCATTTGTGGTTGTGCATCTCCCCCTCTCCCCTTGGGCCACTCTACAGTCTCCTCAGGAATTCTCATTAGATGTTGACCTTGATTAATGGCTCCTGGGCAATAAAGTTCCTTTTGAGCTTACCAAAACCAGTCTGTTCCTAAGAACTTCTGCCTAACAAACTGCTCCTTTCTAATGGACAGTCTTGGAACATTATTTTTGTCTAAATCATAGCCCAGGTGGAACAATACTATTGTGACTGCACCTTTTGAGGAAAATTCCAGTAACAACTGACCCAGATTGTAGTTAGGATGGAGAAAGAGAGAAGGCTAAAGTCAAGCACCTCACAACCCTATAGGCAGCACTACTAAGTGAGGGTCTTTGAGTTCTCAGGGGCCGCAGCAGGCTCCTCCCTCTAAGTAGTAAGCCCCTTGAAGCTCAACAACCCTCAAGCCTGTGGTACTTGGAGAACAATCACCAAAAGCTGTTGATGGAGCCTGTGCTGATACACTCAACATTCAAAGCTTAACCCTCCATTTGTTAACAGTTACAAAGCCATCTGACATATTTTACTAAACCCGAGAGGAATTTTTTATCTTTTTATAGTCTTCTTTGTGTCTATGCATGTGCATGAATGAATTGATTTAAATACACTACAGCAAGTGTAGTACGAACGTTGCCATCTCTTAATTTACAGCTAAGTTACTACTGTGCTTATAGTAAATATTTCTGAATCATTTTGTAAACCTTAGTCACAGAAGCACAGAATGGTTAAGATTGGAAGGGATCACAGCAGGTCAGCTGGTGCAACCCCCCTGTTCAAGCAGGATCATCCCAGAGCACATGGCACAGGATTGCATTCAGACAGTTCTTGAATATCTCCAGTGAGGGAGACTCTTCAACCTCTCTGGGCAATCTGTTCCAGTGTGCAATTACCTGCGTATGAAAAAACATCTTCCTCATATTCAGGTGAGACTTCCTGTGCATTAGTTTCTGCCCGTTGCCTCTTGCCCTATTGCCTGGCATAACCAAGAAGAGCTTGGATCCATCTTTCTGGCACCTCCCTTCAGATATATTGATGAAGTCCTTTCCTTGTAAGAGAGATGCTCCAGTCCTTTACTCATCTTTGTCACCCTCTGCTGGATCTGCTCCAGGAGCTCCATGTCTCTCTCCATGTCCTGAGGAGTCCAGAACTGGACACAGCACTCCAGATGTGCCTCACTAGGGCTGAGTAGAGGGGCAGGAACACCTCCTCCAACCTGCTGGGAATGCTTTTCCTAATAAACTGCAGGATATCATTGGCCTTCCCAGCCACCAGGACCCCCTGCTGTCTCATGGACAGCTTATTGTCCACCAGAACACTCAGGTCCTTCTCCACAGAGCTGTTCCCCACTGGGTCAGTCCCCAGGCTCTGCTGGTGCCCAGGGTTATTCTTCCCCATGTGCAGGATCCTGTATTTGCCTTTGCTGAGTTTTAGGAGGTTCTTCTCTGCCCTCTCTCCACTCTGTTGAGGTCTTTCTGAAGGTCTGCACAGCCCCCTGGGCTATCAGCCAGTTCTCCCAGCTTTGTGTTGTCAGTGAATTCCCTGAGAAGACATTGAACAGCCTTTGTTCATGTTATTGATGCAGTTAAAAAATACTGGGCCTGTATTTAACCTTTGGGACACCACTACTGGCAGGCCTCCAGCCAGATCCTGCACTACTGATTACAACCCCCTGGGATCTCCCATTCAGCCAGGTCTCAAATCCACCTCACTGTCCACTCATCCACATTTACTGAGTCTACCTCTGAGGATGTTGTGAGAGAGTGCCAAAACCCTTGCTGAAGTCAAGGCAGACAATATCCACTGCTTTCCCCTCATCCAACCATCTTTATTACAGTTGCTTCATTATAGAAGGGAAGTAGATCAGCCAAGTATGATTTACCTTTATTAAATCCATGTTGACTATTCCTGTTCACTTTCTTGTCCTCTGTGTGGATAGAAATGGCCTCCAGAATCACCTTTCCAAGGACTGAACTGAAGCTGATTGGCTGGTAGTTTCTAGGGTCATCCTTCTTGTCATTTTTGAAGACTGGAGTGACATTTACTTCCTTCCAGCCCTCAGGCATCTCTCCTGATCACCACAACATTTCAAACATGGATGTAAATTGCCCATCCTTGGTGTCCATCAGCTCTTTCAGTACTTGTGGATGCATCCCATCAGGGCCCATGGACTTGTGGATGCCAGGCTTGCCTGACTCCAACCTGGTCCTACTTGAGCAAAGGAAAGCCTTTCTTCAACCTTTCCTTCCCCCCAAGCTCCTGGGCCAGAGATCCCTGAGCGATGGGACGGTCAGTGATGACCGATGCAAAGGCAGCACTCACTAACTCTGCGTCCTCTGTTAACAGGGTGCCACTCCTAGTTAGTATCAGGCCCCTGTCATCCTTTTCCTGTTGTTATCAAAGTATTTGAAAAGCATTTTTTGTTGTCATTGATATTCTTTGCCAGATTTAATTCTAGACAGACCTTGGCTTTCTCTGTCTCATTTCCACATACTCTGACAACTTCTCTATATTCATTCCAAGTGACCTGACCCTGCTTCCAGCTCCTGTGTATTTCCTGCTTACCACTGATTATAAGAAAAGTTCTTTATTCACCCATCAGATCTCTTCACCTTTGCCCAATTTCTTGCACATTTGGATGCATTGTTATTTAGCCTGGAGGAAGTGATCCTTGAATGTCAACCAACTCTCCTGGACCCCTCACGGTCTCTTGGACCCTGTGAGGTTTCTTTCCATGACATTCTCCATGAAGATCTCCCGGAAGAAGCTAAAGTTAGCTCTCCTGAAGTCTGTAGTTGTAAACTTACTTGCTGCCCTGCTTTCTCCTCATCCAAATTCCACACTCCCATAGTCACACTCCAGCAAGGCCTTCCCTGTTTGTTAGCATGAGTTGAGCAGCACACATTCTCTGTGGGATCCTTCACTGCCTGTGTCAGGAAATTGTCATCAGTGCTTTCCAGGAACCTCCTGGGTTGTTTGTGTTTCACTGTGCTGGTTCTGCAGCAGATGTCAGGGAGGTTAAAGTCCCCCAAAAAGGCCTGTGACTTTGAGGCTGCTTCCTGCTGCCTGTAGACGGCTTCATTTGCTTTTTGCTCCTGATCAGGCAGCAAACACCCAGAAGTGTCGTCATCACAAGCCTGTCCTTTCATCCTGACCCATCATCCACACCAAGACAAAGCTCTCACACCAAGACAGAGCTTGATACATTCCAGGTGTTGCCTCACACAGAGGACAACTCTGCCAGCCTGCCTTCCTGGTCTGTCTCTCCTGAAGAGGGTGCAGCCCTTTATGCCAGCATTCCATTCACATGAACTATCCCACCATGTCTCTGCTGTCAAAGTAAGATCAAAGCTCTGTGACTGCATGCAGGTCTCTGGCTCATCTTGTTTGTCCCCACCCTGTGTGCACTGGTGCACGTGCACTTTATAGAAGTATTTGACTGTGTCAGCATTCCAGTAGTCAATGATTAAAGGCTGCTACGTTCTTTAGACCAATCACTGATCAAGTCTGAGGCTACATTTGGCAAGGAGTCCACATTTGTGACCGAAAGGGAGGATCTCCCTTGCCCCTTTTGCAGCCTTATCCTTTTCCATCCATACCCTTTCACATTCCCGTTCTCTGCATAAACAATTGCAGACTCATTCTAATCCAATGTTTCTTTGTGTGCTTCACCTGTGTAGTAAGCAATAGTGAACCTTGACATCGAACTTTGTTGCATGTCAACAAATTTATACAAAAATTTGCTTTTGATGATACTTTTGCCAGGCATTTAAGTGATCTAAACTCATTTGCAACATCATGCCCAGGAGAAGGTGGCACAGACAGCAACATTAATCTAATGTAATTTAATGACTGAACAGTTGCTTTTGCCAAGGGAAGGACATAACGCTCTTATGGAGGCCAAGTTTTTTCTATCAATCTACCTGCCATTTACTCAAGAGCCAAAAATTAAAAACAACCATCATAAAAGAAATGGGATGGGCAAAGTCAGAGCCAAAGCACATTTGTTTCAAAATAGCTTCACTCATTACCAATGTAGAATGCTGCTTCTACACTGTATTAATGCAGCCTATGGCAATTTCTCCATTATTGTTTACACTGACTACAGAGCCAGAACCAGGTAGTTGTGACTATTAGACACAGATCACTTAAAATTCCATCCATTTTTAAATTTTTACAAATACTGCAGCTGACATGTACATAAAAATATCGCAACTCTGTGTATTGGACAACAGTATTTCAAATAGATGTATTCTTCTGAGCTTGAGCTCAGCTTTGATCGAGGATTAGTTATATTTTGGCATACACACAATTTCCTCTACCTGTGTGGTACATATTTGCAGGACTCAATAATTGGTTATGTGAAGGGTAACAAATATTGCAGAGGGTTTGTATTTTGATTTTTGGGGTTTGTTTTTTTTTCCAGAAGAATGAAGCAAAGCTTTACCATACTGAAGTAAGACCATCTTGAGAAATAAGCCATCAGTGAAATCCTTTACTCATTTTAGCTCTAGTTCAATAAAACAAACAGCCTTAGCCCTCCTGACCCTCCAAGGTCCCCTAGCAACTCAGCCTTTCTTCATTAAAGAATTCAGCTTTAAACAGGTACACATACTCGCCTATTTTTCATTATTACCAAGAATACAAAAATTAAATCCTTTTCCAGTTCTTCCAGGCCTTTCCATTCTGCCAATTATTCTCTACATAAAGCTCCCATAAACAGTGCCTTTCAAAGACAAGAGTTAAAATCCTTACTGGCCTTCTACAATTAAGCTTCAGAAAGAACTGCATATGGATTTTTAATGACAATGCTAGTCAGTCACTCCATTGCCCCCTCTTGCAGAGCCACTGCAATTAAGGCACTGTGCCATTTGTTATTAGTCAATTAGCCCTGACATCTTTCCCTCAACAAATGTGCATCAAAAAAGGCCTGCTGATTCCAAGAATCATGCAATCTATTTAAAATCTTTTTGAAGGCTTAGTAAAAGGACATCTAACAAGACTCAAATACTTAGATTTTCTAGGTGGTAACGTTTATACAATAGTGAGCACTTTACAAAATGTCTGTGGACCCCTTTCAACAGTAATGAACCCCAGCAGATTTGTGGGTGATCCCAACATCTAAAGCTCTTTTACAGAGAACTGTCTCCAGTGCTCACAAGGTGCCCTCTGGTCAATCCTCCCTGGCTCCCACAGCAAAGTACCTACTTGCAAAAACACAGATGGTGAAATAATCTCATGAAGAGGAGATCTAGTAAGAGAAAAGAAATTCTCCCTTGAGCCCTGTATTCAAAAAATATGTGGGGTAAAAAGATGTGTGACTAAAAGACTGTCTGTTCAGAGCAATCTATTCTTGCTTTTGCAAATTTTTAGTTTCACTAAACATCTTACCTAGGCAAAGAAACAAAAAAATAGTACATTAAACCTAAACAAATACTGTGCACTTTGCAAAATGTTTTTATATCCTCTCTGGGTTCCACATTAAATTAAACTGACCTAATAAAAAAACCCCAAAATACCAAACAAACAAAAACCCCCACCCAAAACAAAACAAAACAACAAACGCCCAAACACCCTAAAAACCACCGATCCCAAAATAAAAACCAAACTAACCCCCCAAAAACACAAAAGAAAGAAAATGAGAAAGAACTCTTATCTTTCAAAGCTCAGTCTAGCAGTGTAGGACCATGTGTGCCATACATAAATTCAAGTGTGTATTCTGAAAACTACATAACAAAACCCACCATATTGCCCACGATGGAGGGACAGGGGAATTCGCTAAACAATGACTAAGCACTGCAGTGGAGAAGTAGCACAACAGCCCAAAATGCCAGCAAACTAGGACTTTTCCACAGTGAGCTGCTGTAGTGAAGGACAAACAGCCTGTATGCTGCTCAGCCTTTTTCAGTCACTCTTGCACAGGAGTCACACACACATGAAGGAGTCTTTCAGGAGCACCAGCAGTACCACAGTAAGCAACAGCTAACAACCTCACTCACTCAGAATCTGATCGTCAGAGATACTGAAACCTGTCTAACACTGCTTCCTCCTCCTCAAATATTTTTTTCCTCACCATCCTTTGCAGAATTTGACTCACCACATTGAAATGGCTGCTGTACACTAAAGCAAAAAGTCACTTGCTTTAGGCCTTTCCAGCCCTCTTCATTTCATAAGTTCTCTGACATCTGACTCTGTGCAAAACACAGTATCTGCACGAATTCCCCCACTAGTCAACTGCTGAATGCTTTCCAAAGGGAAAAAAACCCAAAAAACTATTGTTGCTAATAAAAGTATGTGGAAACTCGATTTTTGAAGTCTCTGGACATCTGACTACCTGAATATATTTTCCAAGACATTTACACAAAGCAGCAAATGTACCAAAAGATTTTTATCATTTATACCTGAAATAAAAATAACTACGTGACACTACATAACAGCAAAAACAGAGAGGTGATTCAGTCACTAATTGTGACTACATTCTCCACACATGCTCTGCTTTCAAATACAAGGGGTCTAGATCGTACCCAGCAACCCAGGAAGAACATTTCGTTGATGGCATTTCTGTGAGAGAAGAAACCCAGGCTAGAAAAGTCCTTTAGCAACACAGTTTATAAACTGATTAAACAAAGAAAAAATATTAATGGAAGCCTGGAAAAAGTAGGCAATTTGTAATTCAGACAGATTAAAGATTTGTAACAGTGAAAGGTAAAAATAATACGGGCACAGATGAATAGTTTACCACAGGTGTAGATGTGATTTATGAGGTTGAGGGGCATTTTTATATTTAACTAGATTCCCTAATGCAGAATCTCAATAATGGCAGTTTAAACACTTTGCAAAGTCACGCAGGTTATTACAGTTCAGAGTAACTATTTGTATTAAATAATGAGTAAAATTTGTAGATGAGTGCCTCCTAAAGGCCAAACATGTTTTAACAATACTAAAATACAGCTATTTAAACATTTGTGGAGAAACCAAACAAAGCAGCTGGAAGGTTCTTTATTAAATCAGAAACTCATCAGGGTGCTATCCGCCAAATAATTTGTAAGACTGAAAGCCGCTAATTCGCTAAAATTCTTGCCACAAATGAAAATCGTTTTAGGAAAGAAAAACATCTATGCTGAAGAAAACTGTGATGCACTTAGTAAACACCACCCTAGCTCCCTTCCAACAACCCATTCATACAATTCTTCATACAACTAGTAATCCTCAGCACATTTGACATTGTCATCATTATCACAAAGTGGTCAACATCGAGCATTGCCAGGTTTTTTTCCCCTTCTGCTCTCTTCTATGTTCTTCCACTCAATGTCCCATTCCAACCACTAGTTTACAAGCACTGACTACATTACCTATCCATTTTATTTAAAAAAGTAACAACCCATGTGAAGCTAACTGAATTCTGTTGCAGACAGAAAGCAACAAAAGCAGAATTTGCCACTCCCATGATTCATAATAACACCTATCAGACATTGGCAATAACATGCCCCAGCAACTCATTACACTGTTAAAGGAACCATGTAAAACCACTCTTTACCTGGATGAAGAAGACACTGGCAGCATCAGATCATGTCTCTGTTTGGATCTGAGCCTGTCTGAAGGTGTCACCAAACCACCTATCCCTTTCCCTATTTTATCACCTCCTTCCCTTACATCTATGCACACATATACAAAACATACTGGCCACTTACTCTGTAGATCTCCTCAAGCAGCAGCTTAGCACAATTCTGGCCCAGTTCCTCAGGAAGCACAGCTGCTCCCTGGCCCTGAGGGTTGGAGGCTAGCTCAGCACTGAGAATAGTGCCATTGATGGTTTCTGCAGTAAGGCACATACCGAAACCTGGTGATCTGAAAGAAAAGCAAAAAAGTGCATTTGATTTAAGGACAAAATTGGAGTAATGAACAGCGTCATAAACAGCTCCTTCTACAGGATGACAAATGTCCTGCTTGATACAATGGATTGACTCTGGAAAAAGAAAATTAGCAACAGAATTTAAAAGTCAAAACCAGTACCACTTGCCACAAAATCCTCTATGCTGGCTTTTCCTGGAAAACAGGAAAAATGAAAAAGAAAATAAAAAGCCTTACAAACCTCATAAATGCTGGGGGGTTTTTTTAATAGAGGAGGGGATTTTTAACATTTATTTAATTTGTGTTTGACAAACATTTCAAAGGTATCTGATGTTTCTTCTCTGTGCCATCCAAAACCAAAACTACCCTTCTTTAAGGCTTCAGCTCTTTCCCCTGGAAACTGCAATATTTAGCAAGATTAGACTAATTAGTATAGTATCAGGGATACTGCTATTATACTGGATTTATACTTAAGATAAATGTCCCAACACAGTCGCATCAGAAGCCCAGCCAGCCAGGTTGAAAGGCATTTAGTTCCTCTTCCTATGCTATTGTTTGTCCCTCTGCATGAGCTACATGTAGTAAAAATAATGTTGCTACCCCAATTCATTTGACTTTTCAGATTTGATAAACAGATGAAAAACAAAATTGAGACCCCAAAACAACACAGCTCTCAGAAACATTTTTGCAATTCTGATCCTATAAGCAGTCTGGAGCCATTAAAGCTACAAACCTGGCATATTAAATATAATGAAGGATTGGAAAAGACAAAAATACTAAAAATATTCAACAATTTCTAGGTTTATAAACTTTTGAATCTAACAAATTTTAAGGAAATATTTCAGAAAGAAGAAAAAGCAGAAAAACAAAAGAAAACCTGAAAGCCTGGTTTTGAGCATACAGACAGAAGATAAACAAATGAATTATCCAGAATCTTTCAACCCCAGAGAAGGGTGACAAGAGGACAACAGAGACAACAGATACCAGCCAAATAGTCTGAATCTCATCCCCCACTTCTGTGTTCTGCCAGCAAACAAAATCCGTGGAAGTACAGTAAATTAATTTTCCAGTCCTCGCTAGTGAGAGGACACTCCTTCAGCCACCCAGCAGAAGACAACCCACACTGCTTTAACACTTCCTTAAAACACCTTGGTCCCATCTTTAATATTGCCATTTTCATCAGAAGGTGCACAGTCAACTTTGAATCTTGTTCTCCTGAACATACCACAGCACCTTTTATCTTAATCTCTCTTCAAAGTAACAGTTTTAAAATTGAAGGGAGCTCAGATTGCCTTTAGTGGCAGTAATGATGTATTGCATTGCCTGTTTAAGAAAACATACTTCTACCCCTGTTACATAAGTAAAACAAATGTATCTAGTAAATCACCCTTTTTTTCCTTGTGAGAAATATTTACTTCAAAACAACAAAACAAAAGATTGAGATCTAAAACTCAGTAAAATTAGGTCAGGACACCCTAGCAGTTGAACAAATGCAGAATTACTTGTCTGTTTCCTGTAACTCTGGATACTCACTTTCCCGAGTTGGCCCCCTTCATATGATCTGTGTAGATATAGATGTCTGGGAGGAATTTATTCAGGATGCCCCTTGCAGATTCCACCATTCTGTTTGCCATCTGTGGTGACACTCGGACAGAGTATCTACATTTCTGAGCTAAGAAATCCATTGTGGTCACAAGAGATACTGAAAGCAGAGACTGACAAAAGTTAAGAAGCCCCAGTGCATAATTATTTTAGAAAATGTGTATTTTATACATCTGCACCCTAAAGAACCAAACCCACCTAAGTGCATTCTACAGTCTTTCCATTGATACACCTTGAAGTGAAGCACACAGGACAGATTATGACTAGGTAAAACCTATCTCAAAAATGCCCTTCATCAAATTTAAATTGTTCTTCTGTCATCTTGTACTTTCTTATGATGGAGGAAGTCCCATGTGCTCTGTTCTTCATGTTTTATTAAAACACGATCCTGAACAAAGTTTCTGTGAATTAGCAGTAAAAAATCCTGCCTTTCTGTTTCTGGGAAGATAAATAAGAAATTAAAGACAAATGTTTCAACAACAACAAAAAAAAAATCTAAGAAAAATGTCTTTGCTATCTCCAACTACTTCACAGGCTATCAAATTCACTGGTTCTCCAGTCACTCAGCATCTGATGGTTCCAGGAAAGAAGAAATTACCACCTTCCCACTCACCCCAATCTACCTCCTCACGGTACATAAGAGATGAACTGCCTTTCTGTTCTTGCACTCAGGTGCTGCTTCCAACATATCTTCAAATGTACAAGCACACTGTGCTTTAAATTCCAGCCCAACTCTAATTCAAACTCATGCTCTACACACTTAACCACCCATCCACACTTACATTCCCATGGCAATGTAGAGAAATACACTCTCAAAACTCCCAGCTGGAAGGGAGGAATTTCTTGTTCTACAAATTTCTATAGCACCTCTTGTGGAGTAGCCAAACCAAAACCTTTAGGATCTTAGGGGCAAAATCACTAAAAAATAATCAGAAAACTGATAGTTCTGCACAGATGATGCACTCAGTATTTTGGCTTATATAAAAGGTTGCTGTAATACAATCTCTACCGCTGTGAGGAAGAAAAATTACTCAGATGAATCTTGAAGGAAAAAAAGTACACATGAAAAAGACATAAGAACTTATCCTTCCAGATGTTTCTGTTTCTATAGCCTTGAAGGACCACTTAATAGTTAAACCAAAATTGCCACTCACCAGGCTTAAAGGCAAACCTGTATTTCTGAAAAAAGGCCCAGGAATGCCTACAGCAAGGCAAAAGTTCAGAATTCAACCAGACACATCAATCAAAACCAGTCAAATACTGCTGCATATTAATGTTCATTTAGAACAATGGCAGTAAAGTCATGATCATTGCTTCCTCCTCCACATATAAAAATACAGAACTACTTACTACAGAGCAGAATGGAGGCATAAGAAAATTACTTTCTCCATCAACATACCACACCAAAAGCTCAATGAGCTGCCTCCTCTCTGCTCTACAGCACATGCACCCAGTAAAACTGCTCTTGCTTGGCACTACTGCACTTACCCAAATGCTGCAGTTGGACAAGGCAGTCAAATCATCCAGTTCTCACACACAGCTGTAATGGTATACCATAAAGTACAAGAAGAAACAGGCTGAAAATCTATACCTTTGGCAGAAAACTTGACCTCATGCCTGTTTTGAGTAATCAATGCCAGGTCATGTTTGGGGCTCTCAATCACAAATTAAACTAAATGTAGGCCACTGCTTAAGACAGTTTCATATAAGGGATTTTTACCTTCTTTCTACAATATACTGATATTCATGACAGATAACATACCAAGACCACAAGAGAAAAATAAAATCAAAAAGAAACAAACAATCCAAAACACTAACTAGATTTGCAGTTGTTTGAAAAAGTGAAGAGCTCACAACAATATTTTGTGCCCTTATCTCCATGTGGAAGTCAAATTTCCTTCACTTCCACCTGCAAGGGTACTACCAAAGGTGAAGTGCCAAAGAACTTTCCTTCAGAACACCCCAAAAAGCTCAATATGTGCTGCAAGGTGTAAACTGAACTACGATTTAAGCTCTCATCTAACTTCTGCTAAACTATTAACTGGCAGGATGTCACCTATTCAATGCACAACTAAATTACATTGGTTACTACTGAATTTACACTTAAGGAAAGACTTCTTTTAGTGCTGCTACATTATGTGACAGAAGGTATTTTAACTTTTTCTTGCTTTGAAAAGATTTTAAACAGTGCTGTTATGTTTTAAATTAATTCACTTGCTTACAGATGCGTTTTGAACAGCAATGTTTTGAACATAGCAGTTTTCAGACACGGTCCTGAAATCTAGCTGTATGACCCCTCTGTGTAATGTTAGCCTGTGTTACCCAGATACATGGTCAGCAATGTGGGTGCACTTCTGTGACTTCCATGTTAGTGGACCTTTTTTTTAATAAGAAAACTCGTTTAAAGCAGCAAAACAGCCAGACAAACAGAAAGGATACGCAGTTCCTCTGATGCGCTTGATTTTTCCAGGGTCTGTGAACTGAACAGGCTGCAAGACCTTTCTCACTGGGCAAGTAAACACTATCTCTCCACCCCCCTTGGGAGGCATTCCTCTTCGGTTGATCTAGAACGAATAATGGAGGAAAAAAGCAGGTTAGTGAATAGTACAAAGAAGGTATCCACACACCCTGAAATTACACTTTTATTTCACAGAGAATAAAATGTTTTAAGTAGGGGCATTATGTGAACACAGGCAAGAAAACGGTGTCCTAAAGGAAGAAATGAATTTTGCATCAAAATTAAAAGCAGGCATCGAATTACTTTTTCCTCTCAAGCATAATAAGGCATGGCTTCTCAGCAGGAAACAGTGCAAAACCTAACAAAAACACCATTACCAAAAGACTTGCCTCAAATTTGCACCTTGCTGCTGAGGGGACTAGAACTATTTGATTTGAGCTCAGGTGGTTAGAGCACAGTGCTGATAATGCCAAGGTCATGGCTTTGACCCCCATATGGGCCATTCACTCAAGAGTTGGACTTGATGATCCTTACAGACCCCTTCCAACTCAGAATATTCTCTATGTGAGGGACCAGAATGAGCTCATTCCCGGTAACAGGTCTGCCTAGCCCAACTCAGTCCCACCATTCCGAGCCAAGGATGGAGCTGGGACACGGGCCAGTGCATGGGTCTGGGTAAGCAGCCCAACAGCCAGACAGGGCAGGGCTGTGGTGAGCTGAAGGCCAGACCTGCTGCAGGGTCACAGCAGTAGAGGCTGACAGTGCCAGGACAATGACAGGGGCTCTTAGGCTGTGGGCAGGGAAGGGGGAAGCATCCCAGGGTGAGGCTTTGCAGAGCAAGGCACAAACAGGCCCCAGGAGTGCAGCCTGAGCCTTTGGACGTATTTGTCCAACCTAAAAGAAACCCAAACGTCGTTTTATATTGCGTTTTACTGGGCCTCTGAAGACTGTAGACTTTTAGAAAAGCTTCTATCTATTTTCCAAACTGGAAGCAAACCTGAACTACCCAAACACAGATCCAGTTCTCCTACAGGCGAAAAAGGTTAAAGATTCCACTTTTACTCCCTAGCCCCAAGCATGGGGCAGAATGAACAAGTAGAAATAAAAAGACAATAAATGAACTGAAAAGCAACAAAAAGCAAAAAGGTTTCTCAGTCTTCTTTGGAGACTAAGAAAAGCACTGCTTTCTCCTTACCCTCTCTACCACTGTGTGGTTCATAGCCACAACTAATTACCTATTAGAGACAGAATCCCACAGCAAGCACATGGCCCTGTGAAGTACTGCAGGAGTGAAATTTCAGTGCATGTCTGAAAAGAAAGGAACAAACTGTTTTACCTTGATTTCCAGGCTTTCACCATCAATTCCAAACTTCTTCAGAAGAGGCAGAGACGTTGCCTTAAGGACATCAACCTATGGAACAAAGAATTTAAGGAACAGACTCTCTATGGGAAGTGAGGACAGTCAGTAATTTAAAAATTCACTAAATTATGAAGTGACTAATAAACACAAGTCTTCTTCATAGAAGGTGTTTTATGGGAAGACGTGGGAATGTCAGAGAGCTTCATCTAGTTAGAGTACCACAGCACATCATCACTAAAAAAAATTTCCTAGAACAAATTACTGGCAGATAGTACTTCCTATTCTGGCTTTCTTTCTCAGCCTGGTTTTGAATGCTGTTATGTAAAACAGCTTACTCGTTCCTCTGAATATTGGAACATTTCTCTGTTATTGAGAAAATAATATTCTTCTGTCATCACTAAAAAATTCCTATAGCTAAATAAATTGATTCAAGAACCACTGCATTTTTTCAATCATCACTGCAAGAGCAGGTCCTGATTTGGCAGAAAGATCACTCTTCTATCAACAACTTCTTTTTATCTGTTTCTAAGAAACAGAAGCTTATACGTAGCTTCTACTGAGGCACTTGAAAGAATCTGAAGTGGGCAACACATCATCAGCATACTCTCTTTTAAGCCAGGTGCTCACCAGGCCGTGGTCTGACAGAATTATCCTTGCCATTGCTCTTCCTAATTCCTAAGACTACAGGGACTGCCGTCTTCTTCTCTCTTCTGAAACTTCAGTAGTATTGCCAAAAGTGATAAAAATCATTTAGCAGTGCAAGAGCACAGGGAGTTACCCAAGCAAACAGCTGTGGACAGACAGGATCAGGACAGCATGACCAAAGAAAATAAACAGCGATGACGGAAACAGTCATGAAGTAGACAGCATTTGAGGAGGCAGATAAAAAGCACCCTCTTTCCAATGCCTTCAGCCAAAATTCACAATTCTTGAATTTCATTTTCTCTGCTTTGAAGAGAGTGCAAGCCACTGACAAAATAGTAGCACATATCTCACCTACAAATCTGTGAACATTCTGTTAGTGGTACCTGAAGGACTATGAGTGTTTGTTGCAGTTCTCATTTCCAAATCCTGCTGGACAACATATGTTCTTTCTTACAGAGAGGCTTTTGGTGTTGTTTTTAAAGGTAGCATCAATATCTGAATGTCTTCTTAAAAAAACCAAACCTGTACGCCAATGTTTACTTGTTTTTTAACTTACAAAGTTTTTGGTTTTTTACAGCCGGTCTACCCTGATTTGGCCTTTCAGTAGTATTCATTAACTATACAAATTTGTCTTTCAGACCAAAGCCTTTATGAACATGCATGTGCACAAGCATGTGAATACCCCTGGCAGAAGTTTCAACAAGTAGATCTGGTTCAAATTAAAATTACACAATATTCCTTCCTTCTTCTCATGAAACAAAACATACCAGTGAAAAAGAAAAGCTTTACCGTGTAGGTTAAGAACTCAAAAAACTTCAAGACTTGTCATAGCTTTCAGTTCTCAGACAAATTCCAGGCATAATACTTAGAGGTACCAGACAGAAAATAATAAGACTGGCTGTTCCAATTTTGCAACCTAAATAGAGGAGGCAATCAGCAGTATTTGAAGAATGGGAAAAGGCTGTTCTGCCTTGCAGACAAGTGGGGAGTCAGGCCGGATGTGAAGCATTTCACTGAAAATCACAAAACAGCAGCTGAACTGAGTTGTAAACCCATTTTTCTAGCCTTTTGCCTATCCTCAGCCACAAACCCCATCCTTTACATCCCCTTGGAGGGAGGTTGTTTCAGTTCCAGAATAAACAAGATAACACCAAGTTGCACTGAAACAGATGCATCAAGAAACTGATGGTATACCTCACCACAAATGACAACATGCTAAGTCCTATAGATATTGCTTATTCACAAAGTTGTGTAAAAGCAAATCACTTCCCTTTACAGAAATCTACAATAGCTAAGAAAAAGAGGGAAAGTAACTTCCAGAATCTCTTATCCAGGGCACATATGTATAAAACAAAACACCCAGATACTCTACAGCACATGGCTACCTAAGAAACGGAAAACCAGAATTTGGCCTGTACATCCATTAGCACTGCACAGATCACTGAGCCCCACCACACACAGTGCTGTTTCATGAAAAAGGGCCTAGACTGGGAGAGGGGGGAAGGGAAAAAACAGAGTTTAACAAGGAAAAAAGAAAGGTGAGGGAAGAAAACTCAGTAGGAAAATCTTCCTGTTTTCTACAGACAACTCCTGAATTCTGATTAAGGCTGTGGATTACTGCTCTTAAACTAAAACTTCATATGCTAGTCTCCTGTCTGCATGACAGTCATTTGAACTCAAAGTCCCCAGCAGAGCTGTAAAAACCCTTCAACACGTGGAAACACAAGCATCAAGAACAGTTACTCTGAAACAAGTTACTGCATTTAAATGTCAGAACAGCAATACACAGAGAAGGAAAGGAAAAATAGCAGCAATCATTTGCGTCCCACCTCCATTCCCTTCAAAAAGGCACTTTACAAAGGACAACCCCTGCATACATAATCACTATACAGAGAAACTTTGAACTGTCTCAACCCAGTCCCACATGGCTGGTCCCACAAGCTACCCAGGGTCAGATCACACAGGAAAACATAACACAAGTGCAGGCTGCCAATTCCAGTTCAGGCTGGAATTCCAAAGTCTTACCTCTTCCTGACAAGTGAGAGCAAAGTAGCACTCCTTTCCCCCATTTAGGATGTATCACTCACACAGTAATACTACTGTGCAATATTATCATAGAATCATAGAATGTTTTGGGGTAGGAAGAGACCATAAAGATCATCTGGTTCCACCCATCCCTGTCTTGGGCAGGGACACCTCCCACTAGACCAGGTCCGAGTCCAACCTGGCCTTGAACACTGCCAGGGTTGTGGCATCCACAACTTCTCAGGCTCATTTGTTCCTGTGTCTAACAATAAAATGTATAATATTATTAGCAATAATGTCACCACAGTCCCACTTGGAACAAGTGCATGCTCAGTGGCCTTGGTGCTCTTTAGGACTGATGCCAGCTGTCAATGAGCTTTCCACTGAACCCTATTGGAGGGCTATTAATGTATGTAAACAAACAGCAAAGCAAACACACGCTCTTATACTCCAGGAACACAGCCTGACCTGCACCTCACTGAACTCAGCTAAGGACTTTCCTTCTACAAGACTTCCCTTAGAAACTCTTCCTCTCACCTGGACCTCTTCTACTTTCCTCACAGCAGGAGATCCACAATATTCCACCTTGCAGCTACGTGACAAGGAGAGCAACCTCAAACCACACGGCAACCACATCCCACAAATACTTCTGAGGCTATGTGAAAGCCAAGATCTCAGTGCTGAAAGTGGATGTCACAAAGCCCAGTGAGTCAGCCTACCTGTTCACTGCCACCTTGAGAGAAAGGTCACACTCCCACGGCTGCACACAAATATTCCTGCTATTTGCCTCATAAATGCCTCCCACTGTCTACAGTTCTCCATGAGCTGCTCCAGGGTGGGCTCCCCATGAGCTCATAGGACCTGCCAGCAATCCTGCTCCAGCATGGGCCTGCAGAGCTTGCCAGGACCCTGCTCTAGCATAGGCTTCCCATGGGTTCACAGCCACATTCAGGCATCCACCTGCTCCACAAGGGGTCCTGCACAGGCTGCAGGTGGATATATGATCTGCTGTCAACACTTATGGGTTGCAGGAGGACAGCTGCCTCACCATGGTCTTCATCACGGGCTACAGGGGAATTTCTGCTCCAGAGCATACAACACCCCCAAGTTTTCACTGTCCCTTCTGTCGGCAGGGCTGTTTCTCTCACATATTTTCACTCTTCTCTCCAGCTCCAGGTTATTCACAGTTCTACCCCCCCCGCTCTTCCTCCTTAAAGCTGTTCCCCAAGCTGTGCTACCACCATCACTGATGGGCTCAGCCTTGGCCAGCAGTGCGTCTGTCTTGGAGCCACCTGACATGGCCTCTGTTGAATGAAGGGGAACTTGTCAGCTTCTTACAGAAGTCACCTCTGTAGCATCCCAGCTAACAAAACCTGGCCATGCAAATACAATACCATCCACTAAGTTGAAACAGACAGGTTTCAACTGAAGGGCAGCATGGAAAACACCTAGCTCATTTTAAACTCCCACATCATAGTCACATTGGTTTGCCTTTCCACCTTCTCCTTGGAAAGCAGTAAGAATACAGATGGATAAACAAATTCAAGCATCCCTTTTTGAGCAAGCACAGGTAGTAATAGTTCACTGAATTTATAAAAGCCCTCTGTCTACTGAAAAATAAAAGCCAACCTCAATTAAAACCATGTTTCTGTCTACTTAAGCATACAAATCAATTAGGGTAGCACTTAAATTTGCACTTTTAGTCTCAGAAACCAACAGAGCCATGTGTCATTACAAAACAACTTGAAAAAGTCCTTAATGTACCTTATTGATGTGAACCAGCATGAATGTTTACTCAGGCAGGTTAAACAGAAATAAACCAGGTTTAAAACAATTTTACAGCTGGTATTCAGTTGCGACCACTTAAAAAGTTAACAAGTATGAGCTGAGTCACAGTATCTGAGGTTGTTACTGTGTTGTCACTAACAACTAATACATAGTTCCTATTCTACACAATGAACTTGAGAGGTAACTCTTTACAGGCGTTTTATTTACATTTAGGGTCGGGTAGGTGGAGTCAGTTGATGAATGCCCGCCTACTTGTCTGAATTTCAGCAAGCACAAGCACCCTTCAAACACAAAGCAGCCTTAATTCTTGTACCCATTTGAACAAAAATAGTTTAATCTCAGGCCCACGCGACTGATGCCCAAAAGGGGATAACTTCCAGAATCAAGACTCAGTTGCTTAGGTGACAGTCCAAATTTACTTGAAGGCAATATGAACAGTGGACTGCTCTTCACCTCCAGATGATGCAAGAATTTTTCCATTGTGATTAAACAGTCAACAAAAAAAGGACTTCTTTGATTCTTACTACTTACCAGTTACATTAAGCACTTTTAATCACACTGACTGAAAGAGCAGCAAAAAATGCTTCCTCTTTTTTTCTTACCGTGCTGTGTACAATCCACTTTGATCATCCTTTGACTAACGAAGATGTCTCACAGAGCCACAGGTGAGAGACTGAGCTTTTTAAATTACCAAAGAAGCACAGCTGAGAAGTAATAAATTCTAGTAAGATTCAGGGGTTGTCTATTCGAGTAATATCCGCATTTATACTTCACAGGTACTTGTATTCATTTAAACTGGTTAAGTTTTCAGATGAAAATGTGTCCTTAATCTACTTAGAGGAAAACGGGCAGTGTCCAATCACCATTCAAAAAGCGAAGAGTAATAATGTTCTCTAAAAGCAAAAGTTTATGTTTGGAGTTTTTGGAGAAAAATAAATAAAGAGCATAACCACTAATCATTACTTCAGCATTCTGACCACATCTCCCACGGTTTGCTTTTGTAACAACACTGGTACAAAACAAAGGACTCCAGATCAGTAATAGGAATCAAGGCAAGCATTTTATAGCCATTTCACCTACCACACCTTCTGGCATGCTTTTGAAGAACCGGAGTTATTACATACTTCTTCTACTGTAGTTTCTTAATCACCATGTGACTTTTTTTTTCTAATAGAAAGAAGGCTTGACAGCAGCAGTGGTATGACTGTGACCAGAATCCAACAGAAGAGAAAGATTCCTTCCTTTCTACACTCCTGTTTTGAAGGCACTTTATACAGTAAATACATGTGCGGGGGAAGATAAATAATCCATTGAAATTCTAAGAGAAGAGGAGAACCAAACCTGTGGCAGGGCCTCACACTCACACTGCATTTTAAAGGAGTTTGCAGGGGAGAAGATAGAAGCAGTACAGAACTGAAGGTCAGAAGGGGGACTACAAAATGAACTTCAGAGTGTGATACACTCCAGTTTAGCAAGTGCTTCTTTGATTTAGAAAGTTTGCCAATGCAGCAACAATGGATACTTCTGGGTGTGCGAGATGATAAAAATCAACATTTTTTAGACATTTCTTCCTAACCTTGTTATTTTAGGGGAAAAAAAATATCCTTCTCTGACACTTAAACTTTATTACTTACCGAAGGATCCACTTGATCATTTGTTACTCCCCTCAAGACAATCTTCAGTGGATGCTTCATGAAAGGTGCCAGGCAGAGCAGACTTTCCAAATAGTAGCCAATGCCACGGCTGGGGCTGCAGTCATGTTCCAGGGAGCCTCCGTACAGAAGTCCAGGCTGATAATACAAGGTGGTACCTGGGGAAGAGGCCAGGGGAGCAAACCAAATGAGAGCACTGCAACAACGCTGGGCATTACTACAGCACAAAAAATACTGTGCAACAATGTACGCAGCCAAATTGGAGGTGAAGACTATATGGAAGAAGAGAGCACTTCCGGCACACTATTTACATGTCTGCAGCTAATGAGTGGGTCAACACACTTGAGAGTCTGCCTGTCCTGCACATAATTTTCTTCCTTTTTCTTCTCCCTGAAACCAAGGATCCCTTAGCAATCTCCAACATGCTGCTACAAGCAATTACTATCCTCCACAGGATAATAAGCTAAGCCTTCATCACTCCATTAGGGCATCGGTGTCTTGGCATATCTGATTGCAACACGTTTGCTTTACTTACCAACTGAAGATCATTAGAAGCCTTAATAGAAAAAAAAATAAAGAAGAAGAAGAAAAAACCCTCAGACCAGGAGAGGTTTTCACACTAATCAAACCCTTTTCTAAGAATGAATAAGCAAGCAGTCTGGCTAAGAAGTTTGCCTCTGTAGAGAGTAAACCTTTCTCTTCTACAAAAATCGATTCTTGTACAGAGGAATCTTTCCCCACTGTGAAATCCTGCATGCCAAACAAAATACTAATTTTTGTTCTCAGGCAATAGAGTTTCCTTAGTTCTCTGCATTTTGGTGGAGCACTGACCTTCTTGATGTGATCAATTATCACAAAACTTGTCAGCATTGTTATTTCTGATCTTCTCTGTCAATCTTATCTGATCACCTACCTCTATCAAGACAAGACTTCGATTCTACTGCAGAAACTGATAAACCCTGGAGACCAGAACAGATGAAGTAGAAGAAAACAGATCTCACCTGTTTGGTTTATTTCAATCCGTGAGCCATTGGTCACTTTGTCAATCAGGCGAATAAAGCTTGCTTCAAAATCTAAGGAGTAGAGCACAAGAATTAAAAAGTTACTTAGAAGTTTAATAACTTACTTGTACTTTTACTCTTTCCTGCTTTCCATGACAGTACGGCTTCACTCACACTTCAAGTTGTGGTATAATGCTACCGGATGTGAAAAGGCAATTCTCTGCAAAAACAGAGATGTTAATGTGAGCCTCCACACTTACAGTCATCTCAAATCGATTGAGATGCCCTCAGATGTGGCAGCTAGACTAGGCACACTCCTCTCCCTGGCACACAGCACATAATGCAAGTGGACATTTCTGACCACAGTGGCTTGAGGGATCGCTCCTGCGCAGGATAAAACCTTTGACAATTTACATTTTGCTCAGTGCAAAATGTACACTTACAAATCATAGCAAACTTACAAATCATAGCAAACAGGGCCCCTTATATGGAAGCCTGGCAAGCAAATAACAGCTTCACATCATTCTCTGTGAAAGTGTTAGCTTAAAAGAAGGGGACATTTAGATACCAAATGCTGCTGTACAAAGCTGCTCCGCAAACACAATTAGCTATTTGCAGACTCTAAAATTTTCCATTTCTAAAACAGTTATGGACATACTTAGGGCTAGAGAAACACAAGTCTTCCCACCACCTCTTTTCTCGCTTACTGTGTTCACTGTTCTACAGCAGTTTGTGCTAGAGTAATTCCTCAGCTCCTCTCAATTGTGTGGACTCTCACTCAGAGACAATGAATAGGACAAGCAAATTTAACCAAAACCAAAACCAAAACCAAAAAATACCTACCAACCAACCTAAACCAAAAAGGAAATAACACACACACACACAAAAAAAACAACGGCAACAACAACAACAACAAAAAACCCAAAAACAACAAAACTCCCCCCCCCAAATTTGAAAAAAAGCCATCCCAGGAGAAATATGCTAGTATTTCCGAACCCCAACATGGTACAAACTCATCATCAATGAATAGAGGTGAATACATGCAGAATTCAAAACCCAGGGAGTTTTAAGAGCCAACAGCTCTTAAATTGCTGCATAATTGCTTATAGGTTGCAGAACTCCCTTAGCATTACCCCGTGTTATTTCTTACAATCAGATTTTTCTTTCTATTTGTCACTTTAGGATGTAATAGATATTTAACCAACAGAGCTATCTGCAGAATTTACTGTTTGTCAATATTCGCATAACATGATCAATGCCTCAGTCACACAATACTGGTTCTGCTCTCTGTTATGATAATTTCTAATCTATGACAGCTTATATGTTTATAAACTTTACATGACTTTGTAAGCACTGGGGCATCTTCCAGTGCAAGGATGCCTTTTTGGGACTACCTAAAAACAGAGGTCAGACAAAATTAAGGGAATAAAAAGCAGTTATATTTATTGAAGGGCCTTCAGGTACATTTAGGGCAGATGAAGCCCACCCAGGGGCTACACCCAAAATGGATGGTGAGTCATGGATTTTCACACTTTTATAAGTTTGGTCCATTTGCATATTGGGGGTTAATGTTCCAATTACAGCTTCAGGTAATGAAGTAATTTACTCCAAGTTTGCTCACCCCCGAAGTTTTGTTTACATTTCTCAGGGCTTGAGACAGTGAGATGTTGTTGATTCCCACACCTAGAGAGGAATTGCTTTGTCTGACAAAAATGGGAAAGCAGTAGCTAACACTCTGTATGGAGTTTAGAGTTATACACTAAAGAATTGCAGGATTAAAAATACATGAAAAATATAAAAGCTAAAATCCTAAGGCGTCAGCAGGAGTGCATCCTTCTGAGCACATGTTTCACACCTGGAGAACACTAGAAGTACAGTTTACAAAAGTTCCATCAGGAAAAGCAAAAAGAACCACATGTTGAGTTATCAACACAAGTCAGGAGTTATTGTAACTATTTTTCTGTTACAGTCATAGTTTATACTGGAACCCATACTTTAAAAAGGCAATTCAAACACTCTTTTAAAAAACATGGCAACATCTACCAAATGCTCCACGGTGATAATAAATGCTTTGGATCGTGGCAAATGTTAAGTCAAGCACACAAGAATGCTTTGGCAGCTTTTTGAGTAAAAAATTTTAGCTACAGACTGAATGCTCCTCAGGAGGCAGAGAAGTATCTACTCCTGCCCTGAACTTCACAACAGGGTCGTTGCCCAAAAGATAACTGAACATCACAATAATGTTTCTTCTTCTCCACAATAATTGATTTCTTATTTCAGTTTATGATGGAATTAATCCTGGGATGCCAAAGGTTTAGTACAAGGATGACGAGGTTACTCCCTAGGAAAGGTTTTCCTGAAACAAATCTGCAGAAAGGAGAATAAATGGATTTCACCTCTTTCACCTCTACTGTTTCGGCAAAAATCAAAGCATAATACGCGACCCATTAGAACTGTTTGAACGTGAGTTCCCACAGACACACTGAACACACGACTAGGAAGGGGTGACAGCCCGAGCGCCGGGGGATTAATTCTGCCATCCCACGGGTGGGAGAAGCAGCGGGGCTGTGGCGGGGCTCCCACACCCCTGCGAGCCGGCCGGGGCCCCGG